>JBCNYH010000006.1:31230585-31233531 GCA_039654325.1 Tandanus tandanus
ACGTTAGTGTCGATGACCCCTGCACCGGTTGGCATGATATCAGCAAACATTCACTGACTCACTCATTTGCCAAGCCGCTTAATCCTTCTATGCTCGCAGGAAGGCTGGAGCCTATCTCAGCCGACACTTGGCGTACAGGGCACAGGCGTACACCCTGAACAGTTCGCCAGAACATCGCAGGGCCAACACACACACACACACACACACACACACACACACACACACACACACACCCCACCACCACCATTCAGAACAGCTGTGTTGTATTAAAACTAAAAAATTTTCAAATAAATATCCCACTCCACTGTAGGTAGATTAAAATTATTATTTTTATTTTTACCCCTTTGTTTAATATATGGGTGGCGCGTCCACCTCACAGCAAGAAGGTCCTGGGTTCAAGTCCCGGGCTCAGCAAGGGCGTTTCTTTGTGGAGATTGTATGTTGTCCCTGTGTCCGGGTACTGTTTCCTCCCACAGTAAAAAGACATGCACATTAGGCTAACTGGCTGTTCCAAAATTGCCCCTAGGTGTGAGTGTGAGTGCAAATAGTGTGTGTGTGTGTGTGTGTGTGTGTGTGTGTGTGTGTGTGTGTGTGCGTGTGTGTGTGTGTGTTGACCTGCGATGGGCAGGCGATCTGTTCAGGGTGTGCCCCACCTTTGCCCAGAGTCTGAGATAGGCTGTAGCTTCCCTATGAAAGGATAAAGTGGTTCAGCAAATGGATGGATGGATATTTTTTTAAATATTAACAAACACGATTTGCTTTTTCAAATTCCTTTATACAACGGTTTGTATTGTAATCATAACTGTATGTGTAGACATATAGAAGGGAAAAGCTAATACAAAATAATGTTTCTAAAAAAAAAAAGAAAGAAAGAAAAAAATGGACCACAAGGGTCCAGATGCTCCCGTCGGAAGAAGCATTTCATAATATGCCAATACAGAACAAGCATAGCAGGTTTGAAAGCCCCAGCTTAAGCATGCAGCAAGTAAATCTTCGGAAACCTAATATACAGTTTTGCCTCTGTGACCTTGAAAAGTAGTTCACAGTCACTCACACACAAACTCAGCCTAGCACTCATAGTAGTGAGCCAGCATACCAAGTTTGAGAGCCCCAGCTTGAGCGCGCGTCAAGTAAATGTCCAGAAACTAAAGTGTGATGGAGAGACAGACGGAACTCATTCATATAGCTCCCGAGCCACTTTGTGAGCGGGAGGTAAAAAGAAGGAAAGAAAATCTAACAGTGATATAGAGAAATGTTTGTGGTGTAATATAAAATAGCCACAATTTTTTTTTTATGATCACATTTTACATTATAACAATACAATCATCAGCTAATAGGTGCAGGAATCCATTTCAGCCAAGATGGACACCTGATCATGTGAATTATCCCCATTAGACCCCCACCGTGCCAAGACCCCTGGGCAAGGTTATACCACAAGTGTACCTCTGTCCACCCAGCAGTATAAATGAGTAGCAGTAAAAATACTGGGAAGGTAACCTGCGATGGACTAGCGTCCCAGTTTGAACTCCTAGTCGCTTCACTCTACAGAAACCGGGGATAAGCACCAGCCTGATGAGCCACTAGGCTCGGGTGTAAAAGCCCAGACTTACCTTTTCTGTAAATGACAACATGATGATGAAATGCCCAGTAGTCCCATGAAATGGATTAAATTAACATTCTGTATGAAGAGGTCTAATTTGGGACAAGCCCTTTTTTTCAGGCCTTTGATTTCTTTGTAGATCAGTAATGTTGGGAGGTATGGTGGTGTAGTGGTTAGCACGCCCGCCTCACAACAAGAAGATCCTGGGTTTGAGTCCCGGGCTCGGCGAGATTGTTTCTGTGTGGAGTTTACATGTTCTCCCCGTGCTTGCATGGGTTTCCTCCAATTACTCCAGTTTCCTCCTACAATCCAAAGAAATGCACATTAGGTTAATTAACGGTTCCAAATTGACCCTAGGTGTGAGTGAGTGTGAATGGTTGTGTGTGTTGGTCCTGCGATGGACTGTTCAGGGTGTTCCCTGCTTTTGTCTCCAGAGTCGGCTGAGATAGGCTCCAGCCTCCCTGTAATGCTAGAAGGACTTGAACCTAGGACCTTCTTGCTGTGAAGCAAACATGCTAGCCACCACGCCACCGTGACGCCATTAATTCAGATCACTTACTCACTCACTCATTTGCCGAACTGCTTAATCCTACTAGGGTCGCGGGGAGCCACTCAGCCGATCTCAGTATCTCAGCCGATACTGGGTGAAGGAGGGGTACACCCTGAACAGTCCGTCACATTACTGACACCCACACGCACATTCTCACTCACAACCACACCTAGGGGCAATTTGGAACTGTCAGTTAGCCTAATGTGCATGTCTTTGGACTGTAGGAGGAAACCGGAGTACCTGGAGGAAATCCACGCAAGCACGGGGAGAGCATGAACACTACACACAGAGTCACTCTTGCTAAGCCAAACCCAGGACCTTCTTGCTGTGAGGCGAACATGCTATAGACTACACCAGCGTGCCCCCCTTCATTCACATCAATAAATGTTAATTTACAGCAGTGTGTGTTACAATATCATTTCAAAACATTAGATTTATCATGGAACACCATGCAGACCATAATCAACAAGTGCATAAAATAGGCACTACAGTGACATTACCAAGAGGATTCGAGATTCAAGATTCAAAAGCTTTATTGTTATTCTCCAACACTACATTACATGTATTGCAGGTGAACGAAATGACGTTTCGTGTGGACACTAGGTGCAGTAAACAGTAGTAAAAAAGGATAAGATAATCTAAATAAAATAAAGTAAAATAGAATAAAATAGAAAAATAATACACAAGACTTGTACAATACACAAATACAAAATGCGCACTGAGGATGTGCAACTGCGATGAGCAGACAGTAAAGTGACTAGTGGGAGGAGAACAGTGTACAACAAGGTGGCTCGTA
>JBCNYH010000006.1:31239999-31251059 GCA_039654325.1 Tandanus tandanus
TAATTCATGTGTTGTAGTGTTAATGCAGCAGTGTGTGTGTGTGTGTGTGTGTGTGTGTGTGTGTTAATTCGTGTAATGTAGTGTTAATGCAGCAGTGTGTGTGTGTGTGTGTTAATTCGTGTATTGTAGTGTTAATGCAGCAGTATGTGTGTGTGTGTGTGTGTGTGTGTGTTAATTCGTGTATTGTAGTGTTAATGCAGCAGTGTGTGTATGTGTGTGTGTGTGTGTGTGTTAATTCGTGTAATGTAGTGTTAATGCAGCAGTGTGTGTATGTTAATTCGTGTATTGTAGTGTTAATGCAGCAGTGTGTGTGTGTGTGTGTGTGAGAGAGAGAGAGAGGGAGCGAGAGAGAGAGAGAGTGTGTGTGTGTGTGTTAATTTGTGTATTGCAGTGTTAATGCAGCAGTGTGTGTGTGTGTGTGTGTGTGTGTGTGTGAGAGAGAGAGAGAGAGAGAGAGAGAGAGAGAATGTGTGTGAGAGAGAGAGAGAGAGAGAGAGAGTGTGTGTGTGTGTGTGTGTTAATTGTGTGAACTCTCGCGCTCTCCTCGCTCGCTCGGCTGTGTGTCCGCGGGCTCGTGTTGCCACAGTAACCGGTGAGTGAGTTGGAATGCTGTAGCGCTACCGCAGTGATCAGTGAGGGGGGATGGCGCGATTCCGCTCGGCCTCATCCGACATCGGCATCATGATCGACACGGACTCTGAGTCACCACCGCGCACTGGACAGGAACATGTTGCTCGCGCGAGCTCCTGATCCTGATTAGGACAACGCACGCGCTTTAATCAGGACCCCGGTGGGGGTGAGTACTGCACCCTATAATAACCGAATATAGAAATCACAGACGGCTTTTATACAGGACCTCAGAACAGGCGAGCGGCAGAGTGACGGTGCGGACCTGGTGCACGGATTCTCACCACCACCATCTCCGGACGGGCTGATGGTTGTAAGTCAGTGGTGTGTGTGTGTGTGTGTGTGTGTGTGTGATCTGTGCTTGGTGATCGGTGCGTGTGATGAGTTTCCGGAGTTAATGGAAGCAACAGGGACGCACCTTATTTCCCACGTAGACTGATGATGACATTTACTGATACCAGGCAGTGAGTCTTATCAGTCTGCGGGTTTCTTTTTTCCGTGTGTCTGCGTCTGGATGCGGTGCTGAAGAGAGGATCAGGCGGGTGGAGATTATTCATATCCCCCTGCTGCTGTATTCGGGTCCATCATTCTCCAGCTTATGGTCGTTTAAACCCTTGGTACCTGTTGGACTGTGGCAGCACGTGACGAGAAATGAGAACTTTTCATCATTCGGATCATCTTTCATCTCTCATTCATTCCCCGAACCACTTAATCCTCTGTCAGGGTCGGGTGGAGGCTGGAGCCCATCTCAGACCACACTGTGAAAATGTGGTAAACACCCTGAACAGCTCGCCAGACCATCACAGGATAACACACACACAACCATCCACAGTCACGTTCACACTTAAGAGCAATCTGGAACGACCAGTTATCCTGATATGCATGTCTTTAGGGTGTAGGAGGAAACCGGAGTACCCGGAGGAAACCCACGCAAGCATAGCCCTCATCAAGCCCCGGGCTCGGACCCAGGACCTTCTTGCTGTGAGGCGGACGCGCCAACCACTACACCACCGTGCCGAATCATCCGGAATGTTATTGAATCGGACGGTGCTGATAGAGAGTAAAGAAAAGCGCCGTCGCCGCTGAAAGCTTTTCACTGGGGTGAAAAAACAAATCAGGCAACACGTGAACGCCTTCAGCTCATCTCTTCTGTACAGAATCAAACCTCAAGACCAGACAATATACTGTATACCACCGCTTACTTCAACCAGGAATGAGCCCACTGTTTTTGTTTCCATGAAAAATGGAGCTCTTTTACATCCTACATTTTATATTACATCATTTAGGTCGCCACTCTGTTCCATTACATTACAACACAGACATAGGCATCGATTCACACTCCGATTTACATCTATGGGCAATTAAGACTAGCCATTTGCCCAAATGTGCATGTCTTTGTACTGTTGGAGGAAACCGGAGTACCCTGATGAAAACAATGCAAGCAAAGGCAGAGGGAGCAAACTCCACACAGGAAGGCTCTTGGCTGGGTTTGAACCCAGAACCATCTTGCTGGGAGGTGACACTTCTAACCCCTTATCAATTGCTGACTTGTTGAAATTACATGAAATGCGTAGTGATAATGCAGTTCGCACGTCCCCCTCACAGCAAGAAGTTCCTGGGTTCATGTCCCATGCTTGGCGAGGGTGTGCGGTTTGTATGTTCTACCCGTGTTTGTGTGGGTTTCCTCTGGGTACTACAGTTTCCTCCTAAAGTCTGAAGACATGCACATTAGGCTAAAAGTACCACACCTTTTCCCAGAGTCGGCTGAGACAGGCTCCAGCTTCCGTGTGACCCTCATCGGATAAAGCAGTTCGACAAATGAATGAATGGTGCAGAGATCATAATATATGCGGTAGATGGATAAACTGGAATATAGTCATCCTCTTCTTCTTAGTATTATTCATTAATTTATTCGTTCATTTTCTAAGCCGCTTAATTCTAATTAGGGTTGCGGGAAGGATGGCGCCCATCTCAGCCGATTCTGGCCGAAGGCAGAGTACACACTGGACAGCTCGCCAGTCTATTGAAGGGCAACACACGCACAACAATTCACACTCACTCTCACACCTAGGGGCAATTTGGAACAGCCAGTCAGCCTACTGTGCATGTTTTTGGACTGTGGGAGGAAACCGGAGTACTGGGAGCAAACCCATGCAAGCATGGGGAGAACATACAAACTCCACATAGAAACGCCCCGAGCCCAGTAATCGAACCCGGGACCTTCTTGCAGTGAGGCGGACATGCTAACCACTGCGCCACCGTGCAGCCTCTTAGAATTATTATTATTATTACTATTATTATTATTAATATAAATATTATTATTATAAATATTATTATTAGCAGAGCTCCTGAACAGAGCACCATAGTTGTGGAATATGACTCGGATGGTTATCTAATGTGCGTCTGGTGACCGTGTGTTCCCACCATAGGAACCCAAATAAGGCGGCTGCGTCGCTGAGTTGATGCTGATTGGCTGTTGTATACTGCAGACTTGCATGATTACAGCCAGCAATTTAAAAATAAATAAATAAATAAATAAATAAAAATTATTATTAATAAAGAAACGGAAACCTAAAATAAAGAGGCTCATACCCCCCAGTGCAGCTAACTGGGCTATCAAATGCCAGCCATGTCTCTCACTGTCTGTGGTGAGAGGCATGTAAAAGAACCATTGCTGACTTTCGTCAAGAGTAGGCTGCATTGCAGTCAGCGTGTTTCTGCCCTCCGATGGCCTGGCGAGCTGTCCAGGGTGTACTCTGCCCTCGCCCAGAGTCGGCTGAGATGGGTGCCAGCACTTCGCAACCCTAATTAGGAATAAGCGGTTCGGAAAATGAATGAATGAATGAATAGAGGCTCATACGCCCCACTCAGACTCGCACAGAATAGAAAATAGACATTGCAAGGCAGACTTGCAGGTAAATAAATGTTCATGGAGCAAACACAGAAATCAGAAGCTTGACAGAATATGAACTCGATGAAATCAGAAATCAGATAATTAAAGAGATGTCTGTGTGCTGTGCATGGCATTGTGTTATCAGACTATAAGGTTTGTATAAAAAGTTTTTTCTGTGTGTGTGTGTGTGTGTGTGTGTGTGTGTGTGTGTGTGTGTGTGTGTGTGTGTGTGCGTGCGTGCGTGTGATGTAGGCCATTTTATAACCAGTTTTATTAATGAGCCTGCTTAAGGGTACAAACTCATTTAGAAACTGTCTAATTGAACCTCATGAAACAACTGTGTTGTTGTTTTTTTAAAAACATGATCTGCTTTGAATCCTCTCTGAAAAGTGAAAACTACATTTAAATAACGAGATCTTGTTGAGAACATGAGGTCTTTACTATTTTCACCTTTCTTTAACCTTAACCTTAAATCTGTCCCACCAGCCTCCACGCTGGCTGTTCAACCCTTTCTGTCTTGTGCTGCTGCTTTTACCGTTTTCCAGCAGTTCCATCCTTTCTGGTTCCTCGCTCTCTCTATTGTTCCTCTTCATGTCCTTTTGGGCCCGCCTCTTGTTCTTTTCCCTTTGGTGCCCATTCAAGTGCAACCATACTGACATTGTTTCCTTTTCTTCCCAGAATATCCCCAATCCATATCCACATTCATCTCCTGATCTCACAACTGATGTTCTTTTTTCTACTTCTTCTTCTTTTGCCAATTTTAGTTTTGTTTTTTGTTGAATGTCTTACCTTGCCATGTGAGCTTTAATATTTTTTTAGGTACCACTGCTGAAATTAAGGGTGGCACGGTGACCTTGTGGTTAGCACATTCGCCTCACAGCAAGAAGGTCCTAGGTTTGAGTCCCAGGTTTCGCAAATGCGCTTCTGTGTGTCGTTTGTATGATCTCCCGTGCTTGCGTGGGTTTCCTCCCAGTACTCCGGTTTCCTCCCACAGTCAAAAGACATGCACATTAGGCTAACTGCCTGTTCCAACTTGCCCCTAGGTGTGGATGTGAGTGTAAATAATCGTGTATGTTGGCCCGGTGATGATCTGGTGAGCTGTTCAGAGTGTACCCTGCCTTCACCCAGTGTCTGCTGAGATAGACTCCAGACTCCCCGCGATCCTAGTTGTAGGATTAGGTGGTTCAGCAAATGAGTGATTGAGAGTGAGTCTTACATGGCCATTTCAGGTACAATATTTTTTGGTCACCGATGCTGAGAATAAGGAGTGGCACGGTGGTGTAGTGGTTAGCACGTCCACCTCGCAGCAAGAACGAAATTGGGTTTAAGTACCAAGTTCAACGAGTGTGTTTCTGTGTGGAGTGCGCATGCCCTCCCTGTGCTTACGTGGGTTTCCTCTGGGTTCTCCGGTTTCCCCCCACAGTCCAAAGACATGCACATCAGACTAACTGGCTGCTCCAAATTGCCCCCAGGTTTAAGTGGATTTTTTGGTTTGTGTTGCACTGGCGAGTTGTTCAAGGTGCACCGTGCCTTCGGCCAGGGTTGGCTGAGATAGGCTCCAGCCTGACCGCGATCCTAATAGGATAAACAGTTCGGCAAATGGATGGATGGATGTATGGTGGTGTAGCAGTTAGCATGTCCGCCTCACAACTAAAATGTCTTGGGTTTGGGTCCCGGTTTATGTGTGGAGTTTGCATGTTCTCCCCATGCTTGCTATGGTTTCCTCTGGGTAATCTGGTTTCCTCCTACAGTCCAAAGACATACACATTAGGCTAACTGGCTGTTCCAAATTGCCCCTAAATGTGAGTGTGAATGGTTGTGTGTGTGTTGGATTAGCGAGCTGTTTGCCCAGAGTCGGCTGAGATAAGCTTCAGCCTCCTCCTAATAGTAGGATTAAGTGGTTTGGCAAACGAATAAATGAAGTTTTGCACCTACAGTATATAGTGAAACAGGTCTTACTAGGGATTTTCTCTTGCTTTCTGGAGCCTGTCCTGTATATCACTGCTCCCTACTCCTTCTACATCAGCCACAGCACCAAGATATACAGACGTGTTAACATCTTCCACAGCCTCGATGTTGACATTGATTTGCTCTTTGTTTTTCGTACGTTCACTCCTGTTTTATACTTTTTGGCATTGAGCTCCATACCAAATCTCGCTGCCTCAGTTGTATAGTAAGTCTCTGGGTTTTCTCATTCACGTTACTGAGCTCGGACGACAGCAGGGCAAGTGTCCTTCAAGAAAGGTGTTGAAATTCCATCTTATGATCTTTCCTGCTATTCCATAGCTTTTTATAGTCCTCTAGAGAATCTGTCGATGGACTGATTTAAATGCTTTCTGGAAATCTAGGAAATGTATAATTATTATTCTGTTAGCTCTACGAAGGTTCTAAGTGTAAATATCTGCTCTGTTGCTCCCCTGCTGATTTGTCTCACGGTTTTTTAATCTATTCCTTTCTTCATCCTCTCTTTAAACTTTCTGCAAAATATTTCGCTGATGTCAGGCAGAAGTGTCACTCCTCCCCAATTATCACAGACAGTCATATCATCCTTATTTATATATCCTTTCTTTCAGTCTGTTGTTTTTCACTGCTATTTTAACTTCCTTTACTGTCCATTTTCCCAGATGGATCCCTTTTGTACTTCTTTTATAGCGCCATCATCTCTTATTGGATGTAATGGATCTTCATTATTTATTATCTCATTAAACTGTTCCAGGGCGGCACGGTGGTGTAGTAGTTAGCACATCCGCGTCACAGCAATGAGGTCCTGGGTTTGAGTCCTGGGCTCAGTGAGGACGTTTCAGTGTGGGTTTCCCCAGGCTATCTGGCTGCTCCAAATTGCCCCCAGGTTTAAATGCAAATTTTTGTTTGTGTTGCACTGGCAAGAGTTGGCTGAGATTGGCTCCAGCCTCCGCAAGACCCTAATAGGATTAAACAGTTCGGCAAATGGATGGATGCATGGACGGTCCACAGCTAGAATGGCCTGAGTTTGAGTCCCGGTTTATGTGTGGAGTTTGCATGTTCTTCTCATGCACATTATGCTAGTTGACTGTTCCAAATTGCCCCTATGTGTGAATGTGAATGGTTGTGTGTGTGTTGGCCCTATGATAGTCTGGTGAGCTGTTCAGGGTGTATTACACATTCGCCCAGTGTTGGCAGAGATAGGCTCCAGCCTCCCCACGACCCTAACAGGATTAAGCGGTTTGGAAAATGAGTGAGTGAGAATGTTTCAGTATGATCTTTAATCTTACTGAATAATGGCTACTGTATACATGAGCTCCTCTCATCACTTTTGTGTCCAGTATTGACGACGTTATGTCACACATCACCCCTCTGACTGATTTGTTGTTCTATTCTCACCTACTGTTCTGTCAGTGTGACAGTTAATGTGTGCATATTTTGATTAGATCTTCTATATGATCATTGCCCTCTCTAATAGCAAGCCTGTTGTATGCTTGTACTTAGACCTGTTAAGGGTTACTGCAGGACCAAAGTGAAGAGCCTTCAAAAGCGTTTAATTTAAGGCTTTTTGTCCTGTAAGCAGGCTCACCATATGAGGAGACAAAGGGTACATATGACACCAATCCAAGGCCTCGGGAGTGGGGCAGGGTGTCCTGCAAAGGTCTAGGGTTGACCCTTCAAGTCAAGTATGGAGTGAGTGTGGATGAGGGACCCAGTTTGGAAAACATTTGTCCCCTATTTATAATTCCTAATGGCTGACCTGCCTATAAGTGCACAGACAAAAACATAGGCTTCATTTGAAGGACGTTAGTTTAAATGCTGATCATACTGTATATATATATATATATATATATATATAAAAAGATTAAAATAAAGATAAAGGGATCTTTATTGTCAAATGTTGCATGAACAATGAAAATCTGTTTAGCAGCAATGATAAAAAAGTGCACAAAACACAACTAAGGTAACTACACTAAGCTATATATGTGCATATACCTACATACACATATGTACACATACCCACATGTGCACATATAGACACATACACATATAGAGACACACAGAGGGGGCATGATATGTCATAAGGTGCATGATGCTAAAATGTTATATGATGTTCGAGACCTGCTCTAAACATAAGTATTGCACTTAAACATGAGTATTGCACTTAAAGAGTAATACTGCACTGTCCAGGAAGATGGTCTGAATGATGGTTATTCAGTCAGTGTGTGTGATGGTGGTGTTGGGGTTGCACGTTTAACAGCTTGTGGGTAAAAGCTGTTTTTATGTCTGTTAGTTTTTGTTTTTAGTGTCCTGTACCTTCTTCCAGAGGGTAGAGGGGAGAAAAGGGTGTGTCAAGGGTGTGTGGGATCCCTGAAAATTACACAGGCTCTCCTCCGAAGTCTGCCAGTGTAAATGTCACTGAGGGGGGTAGTGTAGTTCCAATTACCACCCGCTGCAGGGCCTTTCTGTCCTCTGCAGTACAGCTGTTGAAACACACTGTACAGCAGTAGGTCAGGAGGCTCTTGATGGCGGAGCGGTAAAATTTTGTCAGTAGGGGTCGGAGTAGAAGGGCTTGTCTGAGCTTTCTGAGGAAGTACATCCTTTGTTGTATCTTCCCCACCTGGTGAGAGATGTTTGTGGTCCAGGTGAAGTCGGCAGAGATGTGGACTACAAGAAACATGAAGCACTCCACCATCTCTACCTCCTCGCCATCAATATAGAGGGTGGAGTGCTCAGTTTGTTTAGATCTCCTGAAGTCCATTATCATCTTTGTCTTGGAGATAGCAGTGGGCTGCTACACATTGCGGCGCCCGGAGAGCAGTTGGGGGTTAGGTGCCTTGCTCAAGGACACTTTAGCCGTGAACGTGGATGAAGGGAAGGTGGAGCTCACTCCCCCGCCGCCACACATTTTTCCTGCTGGTTCGGGAATCTGACCGCATCCTTTCAGTCCCAAAGCCGCTTCAATAACCATTAGGCCACGGCTGCCCCCCACACACCTTTTTTTGGGAAGGTCAGAAACACTCACTCACGGGGTTGTGGGGAGGTTGAAACTTATCTCTGCTGACACCGTTCTAAGGCGGGGTTCACCCTGAACATCACAGGGCCAAAACACACACAAGTATTCCTATATTCACACACCTAGGGGTGATTTGGAAGTCAATTAGCCTAATGTGCATGTTTTTGGACTGTGGGAAGAAACCAGAGTACCCAGAGGAAACCCATGCAAGCACAGGGAGAACATGCAAACTCCACACAGAAACGGCCAAACCTGCGATTCGAACCCAGGACCTTCTAGCTGTGAGGCGGACAAAAATTCTCAAATGGCTACATGGTGTAGATCTGGACTTTAAGATATTTCTTTCCTTTGAGTCCCAGAAAGGGAGTGGTTTCAAATCTAGGTCACTAATGACCTTTCAGTCAGTGTGACAGCTCTGCGCCAACAGTGGGGTAGACGAGAGTGGATTTATCCAGCACTTCCTGTCCCATGAGAGAGTGCCACCAAGCTGTCCTGTCAAATCACAGTGTAAAGATTGAAGAGTCGTCCTCTCAGTGCAGGTTGTTCTTTAGAGACTCAGAAGATAAATTTAGGCAGTGGCACAGACCCAAAACTCCAGAGCAGACCTGCAGGTAGATTTTCTTTTTGCCAATAGTAATTGTGTCTGAGTGAAAATAATAAAAGAGAAGAAAAGAAAAGAAAAACCTTTGACGTTGTTGTTCCTCGGATATGTAAAGGGTGCTTGCTTTGATTTGGCAGTTTTTTTCTATTGCAGTAAATCCATTAGTTGTTTATTTGTTGGCACAAGCTTTTATCCAAAGTGACTCACAAATGAATAAGAATCCCCTCCAAGTGCATAACCTGACTGTTTATCCCTGAAGCCAGACCTGTAGTTTGAGCTCATTAGCACAGGACCTTAAAGGAGAAGACAATCATCTCATTGAAATATCTAGATTAATTATTTTATGGGCAGTTATTTGAAAACTGAGTCTCAGAATGATGACGCCATCGAGGCCCAAGTTAGCATGTACAAGTATAGGATTTTGATATATTCATGCCATTTATTGACAGATTTATGTTGGGGGTCTGAAATGGTTTTGATTAAAATTATTACCTGTGCAGTGAAAAACTATATATACACCAGGATTCATATATTTGAGCACAAACTCCAGAAATACTGAAATAAATGATCTTTGAAGCCATACTCATTCATGTTAACTTGAGCCTTGATGATGTCATCATGCTGAGTTTTTAAATATCCACCCATAAAGTCCCATTGCATCTATTGGTCTAAGATTTTGCACACCGACAGATTTTAGGAAAGAGGGGTTTTTTAGACTTTCAACAAGTGCTGCCTTCTCCTTTAAGTACTAGACAAAATATTATGATATTCTGCTATGATGCTATTTTACTTAAACATAAGTTCTATAATAGTAATATTTCAAAAAATTATCTATTTAAAAATACAATAAGTTATTGGAATTCTCCTGTGCAATATATGCAGACAGGGAAACGGTGTGAATTAAATGCATCATTAAAATTAAACGGTTCCAGAGCTTAGTTGATCAATTTTTCATAAACCCATTTTGCAGTCCATCAAAGGAATATAGGTGGAACAACCACTTTAAAGCAGATCCTTTTTTTTTTTCAACAAAGCTCTAAATGTAATAATAAAGCATGACGTTATTCATTCATTCATTCATTCATTCATTCACTGAACTGCTTAATCCTACTACTAGGGTTGTGTAGTGGCTGGAGCCTATCTCAGTCAACTCTGGGCGAAGGCAAAGCCTAAACAGCTCGCCAGACCATCGCAGGGCCAACACACACACAACCATTCCCACTTAGGGGAAATTTAGAGCAGCCAGTTAGACTAATGTGCATGTCTTAGGACTGTGGGAGGAAACTGGAGTACTCAGAGGAAACCCACACAAGCACAGGTTAAACATGCTAACTCCACACATACACGAGCGTACCAAGCCTTGGACTCAAACCCAGGACCTTCTTGCTGCCATGCCTCCATCATCATCGTCATCATCATCATCATCATCATTATTATTATTATTATTATTATTATTATTGCCCCTCTCTGTAATGTCGACACATTTGTAATTCTATCAAAATTAATTATGATCTCTATCCTATCAGAAAGGATTCCCAGTCGAATCTCTTCATAGATATAAGAACTCCTGAAGAACCCGATTTTTTCTAAGAGTGCAGTACAGTGTGTGATCATAGACCACTCGTAAGATTTAAACAAAATGCCATTTTAAGATTTTAAGATTTTCACTAAGTGGTGTTTTTCAGGCCATTTTATTACCAATTTTAGTGATGTGGCTGCTTAAGGGTTCAAACTCATTCAGAAACAACGACTTATTGAAACATCAAACAATCGCTTGGGACTGAAACGCTTTAGTCAGGTGATTATTGAATATATCTTTCTCGGGATTTGCAAGACTGCATACAAAGGAAAAAACCTTCTAAGGATTTTAGATGCTCACTTACTCCACAATCTCTCTCTCTCTCTCTCTCTCTCTCTCTCTCTCTCTCTCTCTCTCTCTCTCTCTCTCTCTCTCTCTCTCT
>JBCNYH010000006.1:31276631-31289387 GCA_039654325.1 Tandanus tandanus
CAGCCTGGAGGAGACGAAGGCATGGACCAGCCTCTCAGCATCATGGAGGGAGAGGAATGGGCGAAGCTTAGCAATGTCCCTGAGGTGAAAGAAGGCAGTTTTACAGAGGTGGTGGATATGTGTATCAAATGACAAGTGATAGTACACAATCCAGGACACAAGAGAGGCATCCACCTGCATCGCTGTCAGCTTCTCACCCAGGAGGATCGGCCTGATGGTGTTGAATGCACGGGAAAAGTAAAAAAACATGACCCTCACAGTGCTCACCGGCTGGTCCAGGTGGGTGTAGACATGGTTAAGCATGTAGATGATGGCGATGACTCTGAGACGAGACTGGAAAGCTAACTGAAGGGGGTCCATATGTGGTCTAACCATGGGTCGGAGTTGATCCAGTGTCTTCATGACATATAGGGCAGTGGTGGCTTAGTGGTTAAGGTGATGGGTTACTGATCCGAAGGTCAGCGGTTCAATCCCCACTATCACCACTGTTGGGCCCTTGAGCAAGGCCTTTAACATATAAAAATGACAATTGTAAGTCGCTCTGGATAAAAGCATCTGCCACATGCTGTAAATGTAAGTCACTGCCACGGGTCTGTAATCCTGGGGGCCACTGGGACTTGGGGTCTTTGGTACTGGAATGAGGCATGACGTCTTCCACCACACTGGGAACCTCTGTAGGCTCAGGCTCATCATGAAGATGCAATATAAGACTCCACAGAGCTGGGGGGCACAGGCTTTGAGGACACGGGGCTTACCCCATCTGGTCCTGCTGCCTTGCCTGAGTGGAGTCTTTTTAGCTGTATCTCAACCTGATTATAGGTGAAGTTGACAGCTGGGGGAAGATTGTCAGGTCTATCCCAAAGGGCAGAGGCTCCACCAGAGACCACTCCAAACCTCTCTCATGTTGGAATGTTGGTTTCCACTCCAGCTTTCTCCTGTAATTGTCCTTATCCTTTCTTCTCTTGACTCTTTGTAAACTTTGGATCGTTCTCACCTCCTCTATGTTGCCAGCCCTGAATGCCCTTTTCTTGTTGTTAAGGAGGGTTTTGATGTCTTTAGTCACCCATGGCTTGTTATTTGGGTAACAATAGACCGTCTGAGCTGGAACAATGGCGTCAGTGCAGAAAGTTATGTAGTGTGAAATATAATCAGTGAGCGACAGGGCCATCTCCTAACAATCCTTGTAGTCACAGGCTGTCTCTTCACAACAGGCACATAGCATGAAGAAAGATAAATTAAGTTGTGGTCTGATCTGCCCAGTGGGGGGAGGGGGGAGGAACAATAGGCATCCTTAGTATTTGCTTACAGCAGGTCTAAAGTTCGCTCCTCTCTGGTGGGACAGTCCACATACTGCACAAAGTTTGACAGTGTAGTGTCCATAGTGACATGGTAGTAGTCACCCGAGATCACAATGAAAGCACTTGGGTGCCGAGTCTGTAACTGGGCTATGGTAGCATGAACAGTGAACCTTACCTTTGAACCTTACCTTGTCAGATGGATGTCGAAGCATACGATATTGAAGATCTTGTATAAGCCAAGATAGATTCTAAATGTGCTGTTCACTGAGAGCTATGGTGCGGTCATATTTGTTTCAAAAGCTTTGAGATCCATCCAGACTTTGTAAAATATGTCCATGATGATGTATTCTGCACTGAATGTCTTCTGTGTTTTATTTATAAATCTTTCTATGTTAAAAATTGTTAGACAACAACTTAGCTGCCGTGTTAGGCCTTAGGCTGACAAGGTAGATATTTTTTTAGTGTGGAAAAATAAGACCACAAAATTTTTTTCAAAAAACTTTTCCCACCTTTAACATGGCCTATAACGTCTTCAATTCAAATGAAAAACAAGCAAATTTGTTAAAGGAAGAAAAAAAACATACTGCATACTACTCACCCTTAAACTAATACTTTGTTGAAGTACCTTTTAATTTAATTACAGAATTCAGTCTTTTTGGGTTCACTCCTGCCATCAAATAAAGCCAGTAACTAACCCCAAATAAAGTTCAGATATCCTTTCTGACATTTACTCAGCCATGGATCGCAAAGAGCTTATGATGCATTAAAGGATTTTTATTATTCATATGTATTATTCGGGAAAAGGGTACAGAACTATTTCAATACCATGGAACACAGTGAAGACCGTCACTGCTGAGAACTGGATGTCCTTTAGAAATTAATAAAAAGATAAATACAGAAACACTTAAGGAGCTGCAGGAATTTATGGCAAGTACTTGCTTTGTACTACATGTGACAATTATCACATGTTTATGGAAATATACATATACCTATACAGATGTAATAATTCTAAAAGGTATGTTTGGTTCAAAAACAACAATGCACATCACCAAAAGTACACCTACCCGTGGTGTAGCAAAAGTGTTGGCAGCATTATGCATTTGGGTTGTTTTATGTGTGTGTGTGTGTGTCTGTGTGTGTTTTTTCAGCTGGAATTGGGACATTAGGGAAGGTTGTTAGAAATAAACAAGGAATCAAATTCTTTCTTTTGGAGGGCAGGGGTGGTAGATATTTAAGGTTGTTAATTATTTGGATTTCCTCAAGGTAGAAGCTGTTCTTTAGTCTGCATGCTCTGCACTATGCTCCTGGACCACCTGACTTAAAAAACAGTGGGAGGGCCAAGAGTTCTTTGCAACAGATGCCATGCTCTATTTAACATCCTTCCTTCCCTCCAATGGGAAAAAGTCCTGGGGTCATGTGGTGTATGGGCCACATAACTTTGCTAGGAGAGGTCAGTTAACCTGTCCTTTATTCTAAACTTAACCCGGGGAGAGACATGCCATACCTGTGGTGTAGCATGTGTAACCATCTGTTTTTAACATTCTGCTTTCGAATCTGCTTTAAGTAGTGCGGAGTGTGTTATTGTGTCTGAATAAAGTGACATATGAGGACACGGGTATTAAAAGTGTGTTAAGTTCCAAAAATGGCCACTAGTAGGCGTTTTCAAAGGTGAGCAAAGAATGCTAAACATAACACACTTAATTTCTGAAAATTGTGATATTTCAGCACATTTGATAATTTTTGGTCTGGGAGCGTGGTGGTGGTGGGGGGGGTGGGGTGGGGGGGGGGTATTGAGGGCTACACTATAGAGTGCTCAGAAAAATGAGTACGTCAAAAATGTCCTCATTTTCCGAGTGTCCTGATATTGTAGGTGTGTTATAATATATATTGTAGGTGTGAAAAATACGTCCTGATTTGTCATGAATACAAGTGCACACACACACACACACAACACAGTGCTGACAGCCTTCTCTCCTGCACCTGGCCTCCTGCAAGGACACAGAGAACAGACATTAATAAGTGCTGTTAAAAACACACAAGTGCAACTCAACATGTTACCTGCTGGTTCTACCCATCCCTTTTCCATCTGTAGAAGGTGCTAGATGATGCCCTTGTTGCTACAGCCAGATCAAACTTTACTGTGCATAAAACAAGCCTTATGTTAACTGTGTCCAAAAGGTCTGTCGACTTGTCTGGGCTCTGGGATGGACCATCACACAAAAGTATGCCAGTTTTCTGATTTGTGTTTTAACAAGGTTTGCAATGCGAAAACACACAGCTTTAACTGTGTTATTTTAAAGTGTTTGTCAGTGCAGCACAAAACATGGCCTGCAAATTACAGACTCGTACCTGGAACTTTAATAAACTTTTTACAAACACCTGCAATCACTTCCCATTTCTCCTGCATCTAATCTGACATTGCTTATATAAGAATACAACAGTTAAAAATTCCAAATTTATTAGTTCTAATTAGATAGACTGAAGTGAGATCAGGAGATAACAGCAGTGTTTATACAACGTTTGCCTGGATGTCCATCTTTCAATAGACTATTACATGTGAGAAGATTTATCTTGGCATCTACTGATAAAAAGGTCTCATTTCAAATACTAAACATTGCATTACATTGAGCCAGACAATTTCTCTTGAAGCACACACACATACAGTGTACAACAATTAAAGGGTTCATCTTGTCCCTGGAGACTAATCAGATATGAAGGGAATCTTGGTCCATATGATCAGCTTTTGATTCAACAGATAATTGAAGCCACAGCTATGACAATATAAATCTAAACCTAGAATTCCTAGTGTTTTTTTTTTAAACAGTCTTTTCCCATAAGGACGTATTGTTCCATCAATGGTCCATTAACATCCGTGCTTTAAGATGTTTGATTTTAAGGGAATAGTATTCTTCCTGCAGCTGTAATACACGTTCTTGACGGCGAAGAACAGATATCTCAAGGGTCTTTTTTTCAGAAGAGGGTGACAGTGAGCACAGGGGACTGGCTGGAGTGTTATATTCACTATTATTATTAGTGTGATTTAAGGGCAAGTCAATGTTTATAAAAGATGTAGCGGTTGTTGGAACATATTTCACTTCCACTTGCTCCTCTTCCTCCTCCTCCGTCTCCTCCTCTTGATAGCTTGTGATGTCTTCTTCAAACCTAGAGAAATACAACATTGAAATTGTGTGACAGTTTATTGGCACTGTGACTATCACCTCTATCAGCCCTACTTGCTAGGTTGAATGAGGAAGTTTTTATTTTATTTTTAAATTGAAAAATGGTTGTTGTTACTCCTGCACAAAACATAAAATGATGATTGTTTTTAATTTTAAGGGATTGACAATTTCAGGACAAAACAAAACTTTAGCTGAATCCATGCTTCTTTTATCTGACATTTTGCACTTTGCATGAATGTCTCTCATTTTAAAAGAGCTGACGGTTTGATTCCAGCTTTTTTTTGACAGATGATTTTCAGCATGGAGAGAGACGGCACATCGAAAAGATGACAATAATTTGTAACCTGCTTTATCAGCTAGTGTCCAGACATGTTCATATCTTCAGCCTAGTAAACAATGAAGCTGACTTCATGTACCAAAATGTGAACACATTGCCAAAAAAAAAAAAAAAGTCTGCTGATACTGCAACTCGTGCATGCGTTGCACTAATTTTTGAACTGGATGTCCCTCCAAAAATTATGAGGACAAGAAGAAAACTGATCCAGGAGGCTGGCGAGAGACAAACAAAAACATTAAAGCAACCGCAGTAATTTCTGACAAGTACCGGTTATGTGACAACAATCTCTGTGACCCTGCCCTTGCCCAGAGTCAGGTGAGATGGCCACCAGCCTCACCACAACCCTAATTAGGATTAATCAGCTTAGAATGAATGAATCACCAAAAGAAACCCATATCGACAATGAAGTATGGTGGTGGCAGCATCATTATTTTTATTCAGCTGGACCTGGAGCTTTAGTCAAGGTGGAGGGAATTATGAAAAAAAAAGGCCAAATTCCAGTCAATTTTGGCCCAAAACCTTCAGGCCTTTGCTAAAAAGCTGAAAATGAATAGGAATTTCACCTTTCAGCATAACAACCCAAAGCATACCTCCACATCAACACAGGGATGGCTTCATAAATGGGGCAGCCGTGGCCTGTGGTTACAAAAGTGGGTTTGGGACCAAAAGGTCGCTGGTTCAATTCCTGAATCAGCAGTAGAAATGTGTGGCGGTGGCGGAGTGAGCTGCACCTTCCCTTCCTCCACTTTCATGACTGAAGTGCCCTTGAGCAAGGCACCTAAACCCCAACTGCTCTCCAGGCGCTGCAATGTGCGGCAGCCCACTGCTCTGAGTGTGTGTGTGCTCACTGGTTACGTGTGTGTGTGTGTTTGTGTGTGTGCTCACTTTGGATGGGTTAAATGCAAAAGTCATAATTTCCCTTGCGGAATTAATACAGTATAAAAAAAAATACTAAAAAATAAATACATAAAAAAAAATTGGAATGACTAACCCAGAGTCCAGACCTAAATTCAACTGAAAAATCACTGAGCTGACCTGAAGAGGGAAGTGTACAGGAAATGCCCTCACAATCTGACCAATTTGGAGCTTTTGCAAGGAAGAGTAGGCAAAGCTTGTCAAGTCAAGATGTGCCATGCTGATACATTCCACCCTAAGTAGGCTGAATGTTGTCATAAGGTTAATAAAGTTAATTTTTAACAAAATTAGTTTTTATATTCATGCAACCAGATAATTACAAGTTTAACCCCTGAATGATTTGTTAGTGTTTCAGGTCACATTCAAAGTGGAAAAATGTTCTGATATGATTTATCTTGGTCTCATGTCTCACGAAAACTTGGCATTTCAAAAGGAATATGTAGATCTTAAATCACTGGATCATTCTAGTGTGAGAAGGATAGTGTGACCTACAGGCCTCCATAGGCACATGAAATGTTGATGTTCATGACAGCACAATCACAAAAAGAAGGAATAAATATTGTTTCATGGAAATGCACCACCTAAAAGTCTAAGTTTTCAGAAACATGCAAAATTAAAGTAAGAGAATAAGCTGCAAAGTGCAGGTGTTTGGACATTGATGATTTGGGCTTATTCTATTTCTCAAAATGCAAATCAATCAACAAATTTTAAAAATCAAGGTGTTTGAATGGCCAAGTCAAAGAGCTAGGCATAAATGAATGTCCTCAAACATCAGTTGAATTAATATAGAATTAAACTGAATTAATGTAGAGAACAGTGGGTAAAAAAAAGTGAAACAATGTGAGAAAATGCTACATTTACTTAAAATTAATGATGTGAAAGATTTTTTTCTCAGCATATTACTGCATTATAGGGCGCACTTATTTTTCCCACACCAGGTTTCTGAATGCTGGTTTACTTTTTGAGAAAATTTCATTTAACAGTGAAGGCTATAATGTTAGCCAGAAGAGCTAACAAGAGTACTCAGGGCCTTATTTATAGTCATTTACTAACAAAAACATACATAAAAAACCTTTATAAAAAATGTTTCTACCGAGAGTTACCTGTCTTGAAACTCAGTGTCCTTTCTCTGAAGTCGGAAGATTTCCAGCACTAGCTTGGTCACTGGATTAATATGTTCTGCAATAAAAAAAAAATTTAGATTCACATCAAAAGGTGACATTTACTCATTGTTTTCATAAAACTTTAGATATTCAGTGAACAGTTGCAAATTGGAAGTTAACAACAGCTCTGTGCACTCTGTACACTTTACCTTTTTCAATACATGTTATTCATTCATTTATTTGTTCATTTTCTAAGCCGTTTGATCCTAATTAGGGTCGCAGGGAGACTGGCACTTAACTCAGCTGACCCTGGGTGAGCGCAGGGTACACCCTGAACAGCTTGCCAGCCCATCGCAGGTCAATGTTATTTATGCTACATGCTGTGCTCTCTCTATCTGTACTCTGCAGGGCTTTCTGTACATACCCTTGATATATATGTATATCCATTTAATTTTCCAAACCACCCTCTCCTTTATTCACAGGGGTTGTAGGGTGGGAAGAGCCCAAAGGCAAGGTACCCCCTAAACAGCTCGCCAGACCATCATAGGGCAACACAGACAGACATCAATTCACACTCACATACTCACAATTAGGGGCAATAGCGAATATCCAGTCAGCCTAATGTGCATGTTTTTGGACTGTGGAAGGAAACGGTAAAACTTGGAGGAAACCCACACAAGCACAGGGAAGAACATGCATGGGACTTGAACCCAGGACCTTCTTGCTGTGAGGTGGACGTACTATCCACTACACCACCGTGCTGCCCTATATCTGTACATATATTGGCTATGTCTGTTTACTCAAACAAATATTTAGAGAATGTTATTCAAAATCCTTGGCGAGTTCCCCGAGTCTGGAGCCCAAGTAGAATTTGTAATACCAAATGAGGTCTCACCGCACATACTCCGAACAGGAAGAATGCACGGTATAACCAGAGTTACAGAACTCTTGTATCCAGATGATGTTATAGTCCTCTCTGATAGCATAGACGAGCTACAGAAAATTATTGAGACTTATGACAACACTTTTACAAGATATGGACTATGTATGTCCTATAAGAAAACAGAGACTATGGCATTCAACGTTGATGAGTGTATCAGACATAAGAAGAGTCTGGTGACCGTCAACGGAGTTGCCTTAAAGAATGTGTGTTCACTTAATAACAAATACAGCCAAGTCATCTGTGTTTTTCCATCAAAGGATCTCAGCAGCATTTGAGAAATGGAATGAGGTGAAGCACATTCTTACAGATCGTGAGAGCTACCTTGGTACACGGATGAAGATCTTCACAGCATGTGTTCACTCTCGACTGCTGTACAGCGTCCAGGCTTGGGAACTCACATCGGCAGAAATCCAAAAGATCGAAGTGATATGGAATGGATTTTTGTGGAAGATGATTGCTGGAGGATATGCTAGAAAAAAATGCACCATCTAAAAGCAATAGGAAAAGGTACCCCAAAAGGTAATCGACCCCAGCTCCCAAGTTGAAGGAGAACTCGACTGGGCATATAAGATCTCAAATGCTCCACCAAATCACCAGCTCTCAACCCATTCAGAACTTCTGCAACATTTAAACTACACTGCACATGTCTGCAGGATGAGCAACAATTCCATTCAAAAGCAAGTGCTCTTCAATAGGAGGAGAACCTGAGGAAACTAGAACTTTTAGAAATGGACAAACAGCAGGCCTTAAGCACCATGCTAAATAAGAAAGACTTCACTCAACTGTTGGAACACAGATACTATCGCTCCAAGGAGTTGAACCCCACCGCTGTTCACGTGCCAAGTGGGCAAAACTGATGATCATGATCCACTTGTTACATCTACTGTATATCACGTAATTGTCATGAATAAACACAATGAAGTCATAATAGGGCATTTTAGGGTGTTCTATCCAGATTTCTTACAACAAACCAATTTCAAATGTTTAAAGAATTGGACACATGGTTTAGTGCACAGCTGAAGGAAAGATCACTATTTCAGCTTCCCAAAGCAAAAAAAAGAATATTTTATTTTACACTGATTTATACCACCAAGAACATGAAAATAAACAGGGAATTCAGACTGACTTCACAGCGAGCTCCCTTAAGCAACCGAAATGTTATCACTTTTTGGCAGAAACCTTTCCAAAATCTCCACAAGAAGGTTTTGTTTTCTTTTTGCAAAAAATGAATGCTACAGGTTGCTCTTAATGTCTGTTTATAGGCTTTTAATATTTAACCAATGAAAAACATTAAAAAGAGCCTTGAACTAACTCTTATAACTCCATTGGATCCTCAAACTGTTGCTAAAACCGTCTATCTTCAAGCTGGCTGAATCACTACATTATCTGTATTCTTTAAGAAATGATAAGGTTAATGTTACAGCCTATCGTTCACCTGTTCAATCATATAAACAGGCACACACACACACACACACAGGCACGCATGCACACATGCGCACACACTTGCATACACACACACAGTTAATTAATTTAGATACATTTTTGTATGGTCAGAATCGGGAATCCTCCTTTGACAGCGCACGTGCTAGGATGTTACATAAGATTGGTGGAGAAGATGAAAAATTAACCACCTAGTTTAAGATTGACCTTGCTCACCTTCCCCCTTGTAACTCCACTTTGAAGCAACATATCGATTATGATAAGGGACAGGGATGGGCCAAGAATGAGGAAGGGGTGCTGGAGCCCATTTGGTTCTATGGTGAAGAACTGCCTACTGAACTTGCAATGCTCAAGAGTTAGATGACCAGGAGGATGAAGTTAAGGAGTGTGAGGGAATCAAAGACTTTGATCAAGAGTATCTCAGTGAGAGTGATGACGATGAGCAGTAGTTCAGATCAAATTATCTACAAAGGTGATAAACAAAGCTCTGTGCTTGATGTGTTATTGTTAAATGAAAGAAATAGCAATCTTGACTATGATTGAACAATAAGTTTGAAGTTTCATGCAGAAGGGGGTGCTATGAAGTGCAGAAAAGAAATGTGTCCCCTTACTGCTCCGAGAGAATGTGATATACGTTTATTTTTTGTGCACAGTTTTATATATTAGTAGTTCTGAACAATTTATAGTGTATTTGTAACACTTTCTGGCTGAATTATTTTGATTCCTGACAGACCACGATGTCAAATTCTCGCCAAAAACAGTCCGTGAATGTTTTCCTCAAGGCATCGCGACTACCAGTGTTAGCTCCACCAATGCCAGAGGCTGCGGACGGTGCTGATGCTGATGCTGCTCCTTAATTGCAAGGAACCACTACTTTCATGTCCATAGCCTGATCCTACAGCAAGCTGGGGAAAGCGGCCCACTTCTCTACAAAGGCAAAAGGATCTTCATGTTTCCCGATTATACCTCCTCCGTCGGCAAGAAGCGAGCCACATTCAGCACAGTGAAGCGCAACCTACGATCCTATCCAGATGTGAAGTTCGGTCTCCTCTACCCAGCATTACTGAAAGGCACAATGCCTATCAGGACATCACACAGGTTCGATGATCCTGTTTTGGCAACTGATTTTGTCAATAAATACTGTAAGTAGAATATTTCGTCTAGTCATGGTGCGCGAATCCAGGAGAACTTGAGTCTTGGGGAAGGTGGAGCTACAACTTAATCACCATTGCTCCCAGGTTTGCTCTAACCCACAGTGGTAGCACTTGTCAGGGTACCAGCTATGGTTTAAATAGTGCAACTTGCTGCCTTGCAAGCAGGTAAAAAAGGCTAGGACCACCGCTTATGTGGTTGGCATCAGGAAGAGCATCCAGCTGTAAAAATCCCATGCTGCAAATTTTGTCTGTATCATACCAATCTGGGAGTATGGCTAGAGCATCCCCAGGAAGCGACAAGTGCCGACATTCCCTGGTTGTCACAAGAAATGGACAAGGGGTACTGTGGAGACCATGGCAAAAGAAGAGAGTGGAAAAATCCATTAGGATTGCCAGTTGGAATGTGGGCACTATAACAGGAAAAGGAAGAGAACTGGTGAAAGTGTTTAAAAGGAGATCCACTGATTATTGCTTGTGTCTGCGAGACAAAGTGGAGCGGGAAAGCTGCAAGGGAATTAGGAGAAGGATACAAGATTTTTTACAGTGGAGAGAGAAATTTGAGAAATGGAGTGAGCATCACTCTAAGCCCAGAGCTGAAGACAAAGGTGATCCAAGTGGAAAAGACTGGTGACCAACTTAAACTAAACTTAAACTAAACTAAAACTGCTTGTAGCAGGTGAGGTATACAACATCATTTCCGCCTATGCACCACAAACAGGAAAACGTGCTGAAGAGAAAGTGGAGTTCTTTGAAGAATTCGTACAACTTGTACTCTCGTGCAAGCAAGAGGAAATGCTAATTATTGGAGGAGACATGAAAAGGCATGTTGACACACACAAATGGATTCCCAAGAATTCATGGAGAAAAGGGATTTGGACATAGAAATGAAGAAGGTGAAAGATTATTGGAAAGTTGTGAAAGTTTAGACCTGGTATTGGCCAACACCTTCTACACAAAGAAAAATGAGGACCTGATCACATAGTGAAGTGGAGCACAGAGAACAAAGATTGATTACATTATGGTAAGGAGAAAGGACCTGGGGAAAGTCATTGAGTGCAAAGGGGAAGCAGTAGTTACACAGCACGGAATGCTCTGTCTAAAATTTAAGCCCAAGTGGGAAAACAACAAGAAAAGGTCCATGCTGAAGGAGAAAATCCGAACATGGAAGCTGAAACAGGAGGTAAACAGGAAGGTCTTTTGTAAAAAAAAAAAAAAAAAAAAAACAATTGAAGAGAAGTACTCAGTGGAGGAGAAATGGGAAAACATCAAGAGTGCTATTCTTGAATCAAGCAAGAAGAAAGGAGGATGGATGCCAAGGAAGGAGGCATGGTGATGGAGGAAGTCTAATGCAAGCTTAAGATCAAGAAAGCAGCATTTAAGGAATGGCAAAAAATCAGGAGATGAAGAAAAGGGTACATACAATGGCCAAAGTAGCAGCAAAAAGGACAGTAGCAAAAGCTAAACATGAAGCGTGGGACAAATGGTACGATAAACTGGAAACTGAGGAGGGAGAGAAGAATAAGCAAAGCAGTTGCAAAGCAGAGAGCTGCCAACAGGAAACATGTAGGAGAAATGGCAGTCATCAGGAACCTCAAAGGAGACATTATCACTAACGAGAATATGATCTAGGAGCAATGGAGAGAGTACTTCAAGACGCTGCTGAGCGTTGAAAATGAACATGAGATATTAAATGAGATAAGACAATTGAGGGCCCGATAGAGAATACCACTGTAAATGAAGTTAAGAAGGCAATAGAAAGAATGAAAAACAGAAAGGCTGCAGGATGCTCAGGATTGAGAATGGACCTTATCAAAGTACTGAAGGAGAAAGAGTTAAAGATAGTGCATGACATGTTGGAAGCCATTTGGAAAGAAGAGAAAGTACCGATGAAATGTGAGAAAAGTGAAATTGTACCAATCTATAAGCAAAAAGGAGACCCCTGGAGTGTGGAAACTATAGACGGATAAAACAGCTGGAATGCACGATGAAGATTATGGAGAGGATTCTGAACCAAAGATTAAGAAAACTCATCAAGATAGATCAAATGCAATTTGGATTCAGAAAAGGAAAGGGGACCACAGACGCCACCTTTGTGGTGAAGCAATTACAGAAAAAATACCTTGAAAAGCAGAGAGGGGCTCCCGAGTGGTGCATCGACAAAGTGCGCGACTATCAACCCGGAGATCGCAATTCGAATCCGGGTTGATGCCATAGCCATCCATGACCGGGAGTCCATGGGAGCTAATTGGCTGAGCTATCACGGGAGAGAGGGATGGCATACGCTCACTTCCCTATCACTCACATCGATCTCCAGCCAATCATGGGCATCTGTGAGCTCATTCGTACGAAGGGGCGGATAGCGCTTTCCCTCCGAGTGTGTTAGGCCG
>JBCNYH010000006.1:31289487-31301820 GCA_039654325.1 Tandanus tandanus
CTCGTAATATTATGACTTTATTCTCGAAGTCTGTCAAAAAACATTTTTCTTAATGTGGCCCTAATACTCCGTCGTAGGTATAGGCTGCCAAATAGGCATCAATATTTATAATGAACAGGCAGCAGCATGTTGTTCGGCTTTAGTGTGATTTATTTATTTATTCACAAACAGATTGTGCAGCAGACTCGTAAACCAATTCCTAATGTTCATAAATTCACTGCGTCATCTCTGTCTAAAATCATTGGAAGCCTGTATACACCGGACAGGAATTTCTCACCTGCATTTCAAACTTCATGAACTTGTAGTTGTTGCACTGGTATTTGTACTGCCTTGATGTTTAGATTTAGTGTGGATCAGCCTCATGTTCCCCAGTACCTATGTTCCTCATTCCTTATTAAATTAATGGATCTTCCATTGTATTGTGTACTTTATAGAAGTAAGCTTCAAGGATTGTATCCATATTGTAAAAGAAGTACGATGAAACAAAATCAAACATACTCATCAAAGTAACAATTTATGGAATGTTAGGGTTAGGGTTCCTAGGGAACATAGGCACTGGGGAACACAGATATGAAGCCGATTTAGTGAGTTCTGGAGTATAGAATGACGAACAAGGACATCTTCAGCTCCAAGGACTATGAATTTATATACTTCATGGAAAAAAATACAGTTTGCATTCATTATAAATGCATCATGATTTGTGTGTATGGTTCTTATGGAGATCAGCCTTGTATGTTTACAAAAAAGACACCATTTTACATTTAGTTGGTTGTCCTCACTACTTAAAACATATTTCCACACTCCTGGTTTGAGCAGCAGATAAAAAAAAATCTATCTGTTCACTGTATTAAAAATAGGAAGGAAAAATAACGCCTACGTCATAGTGCTTTTTTTTTTAACATAAGGGGTTATTTTGGCATTTTCGTTTTACTGTTATTAAGTGATTTCATACTTCAAGTACAAAGCCTGTATAAGATTCGACTGACATTTCAAGAAGCACTTCCGGGTTCTTGCTCCCATTTTTTCCGTTCCATTAGTTGTTCCTTTCGATAATGCTTTTGGAGGGACCCTTTGAAGCCAACGCTTTTATTATAATTTAAAGAAACCCTACAAATGGCTGCTGTAAAGCCCACAGCACAGATTTCTTTGCGTCAGGATGGATGAGTCGGGGATACCAGACAGGGATCAGGATAACAAGAGTATGCACGCCTTTTCTCACTTTAATAAGAGATCTAATGTAGATGTTGGTGGAGACGACAAACATTTAACACAGTTGTTTATTTTTACAAACACTCATCACTCACTCACTCATTTGCCGAAGCGCTTAATCCTAATATGGTCACTGGGAGGCTGGTGTCTATACCAGCCGACACTGGGCGAAGGCTAGGTACATCCTGAACAGCTCACCAGACCATCGCAGGGCAACACACACAACCCTTCACACTCACACCTAGGGTCAATTTGGAACTGCTAGTTAGCCTAATATGCATGACCAGAGTATCCAGAGAGAACCCACACAAGCACAGGGAAAACATGGCCGAGAATTGAACCCAAGACCCTCTTGCTGTGAGCTAGACGTGCTAACCACTATGCCGCCATGCCACTCCTTGCAAATGTTAGTGTGTCTAAATGTGACTTTCAGAAAACATTACTGCTTGAAGCACAGTGAGTGTGTAATTTCTCTCCGGCGTTCATTTTGCTTTTTCTACTCATGACCTTTGTAAACAGCGTGTGGTAAGAAACACTTCTGAGAAAAGCATTTGGCTGCACCGTGATCTTTTCCCCCAGGAGGGTTTATGTGTCAAGGCTATGATTCCTCCTGTAGGCAACAAGGCTCACAAACATGTGCTTGTGCTCTTTGGTCCTCTTCGCACACACTAAGCCTGGAATGTGTTGCAAAAAGGCCGAGCTAATTTCAATCCCGTTTTGCATATTCACCTGCAAGTTCACAAGCACTGAAATGTGCATTATTTTCCTTTAGAAAAGTGCGAGATGCGACCAGCGTCGACATCAACATGCGAGTTGGGGTTCATTCCGGCAATGTCCTCTGCGGTGTCATTGGCCTGCAGAAATGGCAGTATGATGTTTGGTCACATGATGTGACTCTAGCCAATCACATGGAGGCTGGAGGTGTACCAGGGTATGACGTATTATTATGTTAATGATAAGTTTGCTTATGAAGTGTTGCTTTAATTTATTTGATTCGTTCTTTATTTGTTTGTTTGTTTTGAATGTTCATGAACAGACGTGTTCACATCACCTCGGTCACTCTGGAGCATCTGAACGGAGCATATAAAGTGGAGGATGGCTACGGCCAGGAACGTGACCCTTATCTCAAAGAGCACGGGATAGTTACTTACCTAGTAATCAACCCAAAGGTAGGGCATACAATTATCCCTATATAAAGGAAAAGGGTGTCCACACAGGACTGAACTAGGTAGATACTGCTCACAGATCTACACTTCCTGTAGGGAACTAGCTGTTCACGTTTTTACTCCTAAACATTCGAGAGGGCTACCTAGGCAACGAGTGAGATTCACTTCTGTCATGAGGCGATTCGATTTATATCTCAAATCGCTTGTCGCTCATGGCTTCCTGTGTGGACGCTGCTTTAGAATGATGTAGCATCAGAATTATTATCTGCTAATTCTAGACAAGTGTCTGCTGTAAACGTTCCTGTGTAAGTTGTTACTATGAAAATTGTAAAAAATACTTAATACCAGAATATTATTATAAACTTTTCATTCAGAGCTGATGTTGTGGAAAATTAACCCGACCCATCAGAACCAAGCAATCAACTGTGTTGTGTTAGAAGCATTTTAGGGAATTTTTAAAACATTTCTATAATGCATACGTCTGTACATCCAGTGAAGGTAAAATCCTAACATTCCCTGTTTGGGCAGGCTGAGAGGAGAAGTCCGCAGCACCACTACAAAACCCGACACACCCTGTACGGAGCAAAGATGAGAGCATCAGTGAGGATGACCCGCTACCTGGAGTCATGGGGAGCTGCCAAGCCCTTTGCCAATCTACACCACCGAGACAGCATGACCAACGAGAATGGCAAAATTAACACCTCTGTAAGTACTCTTGTAAGTTTTAACCTGATATTCATTAACAGTTAACCACAGTACTAACTAGAAATGCACTTAGAGAGTGCAGACCTCCACCAAGGTAGTGCAGTCTCATCCGAACATGGGTTACAGTGGCAGATGTAGAATTACATTGTAGAATTACAAATGTAGAATTACAGTGCCCCCTTTTTTGCCTATTCCACAATAATTTTTTAGCTCTGTATTTTTTCTCCTGGCACATTCTGGGTCATTTCTGCCTCATTGCAATGTTAAAAATCCTTCAAAACCACCGCGGATCACACCCAACATTTAATCAGTTCTTCACTGGCCCAAGACTCACATTTGGTTTCAATTTCGTGCAAATCCATTCATTAGTTTTCAAGTTATCAAGGTCAGAGACACACACAGACAGAAACACACGGTGGAGGTAATTAGCTGATATATTAGTTTACCAATAAAGAGTTTTCAAACTGAAGTCTAGACTAATTAAGCAACAATTAAGTAACATTAAGTAACTGTTTTTTTAAATCCTTTTTTAAAAATTCATCCAGATAATGTATTATTCAAAAGTGACATAACTGTGCAGTTGCACCAAGTGAGGTTAATTGTTTAGTGGGTAAATAAAACCGTAATAAAATAAAATAAAAAAACATAATACAAAAAAAAAAAAATACATAAATAAATAAATATATATATATATATATATATACATACACCAATCAAGCATCCACTACTATTTCATTATATCATTAAAACTGCTATATATTATTTAAGCAATTGATACAATAACCAATTTGTACACAATTGTTTAGTGTCATTCTACAAAAACCCACTGGATGCTACTGTTAAATTCTGGTAAACAACCAAAACTGACAAAGAACTTGGTTTAGACATATAACATACAATATACTCTCTTGTTGTGTAAGGCTTATAAGTATATAGGGTTGTTCTTTATAGATAATCAATGTGTTGTCATAGTACAGTGGAGTTGGAATTAAATCTTTAAATGCAATTTTATTCTTATCACTTTTAACCAAATTTAACATGCCACGCCTTTAGTTAATGTTGAAGTGTATGCAAACGTGAAAGAGGTCACCATCAGAACTATTTTGCCAAATGTTTTAACGAAAATGGTTGAAATCGGTCCAGTATTGAGATGTAATCAGCAACCACAAAACAGCTGTACAGTGTAACCCAACAGGACAATCGTAATCGTTAAAATAAACTTGTTTTAACAACTGACCAGCTCTTAATGTTACTGTAGTGTAGAATAATAATAAAATTCCATTTAAATAAAGGAACGGAAGAGATGGGGAAAATATGGGTGAAATTAAAAATGTTCCTTTAGCTATTTAAATTAATTCACTGCCAATAAATATGTAATATGAAAGAATTTATAGTGTACCAGGGACTATATCATTTGATCATACCAATAAAACACTATACTGAAAAAAAAAAAGTTATATCTTTTTTTTTTTATAGGATGTACCACTGGGTCAATATCACTTCCAGCGACGTTCAGAAAGGTATGATGCATTTTAAAAAAGCTCAATTTGATCAGTTTAGTCTGCTGCAGCACAATGTTTAGCAATAATCTAACATGTAACATACAAAGGGTGGCATGGTGGCATAGTGGTTAGTATGTCCACCTCACAGCAAGAAGGTCCTGGGTTTGAGTCCCGGGCTCGGGCATTTCTGTGAGTTTGCATGTGGTCACCGTGCTTGCGTCAGTTTCTTTCAGGTATTCTGGTTTCCTCCCACAGTCAAAAAACATGTCTGTTACAAATTGCCCCTCGGTGTGAATGTGAGTGTGAATGGTTGTGTGTGTGTGTGTGTTGGCCTGTGATGGTCTGGCGAGCTGTTCAGGGTGTACCCTGCCTTTGCCAAGTGTCGGCTGAGAGAGGGACCAGTCTCCCCAGCGACCCTAGTAGGATTAGGCGGTTTGGAAAATGAGTGAGCGAGAGAGTAACAGACAAAATAAGGCCAGAGCGAGCAGGGACCTGTTATTCTGTTTCAGTCTCACTATACTGTTTCATTCTGAATTGATTTTATTGGCTTTTAAAGCCCTTAATGGCTCTCAAATGCATCTGTAAATGATGACACGCCGTGTTTCGGATCAAGTTTCAGGAACAGCATGCGCTCCAGGGTTACAAAATACTAAAATGTAGTGATGCAGCCTTTGGATTTTTTTTAAAACAAATCAGTTTCCAAGGGTCTGGAAGAGAAGAGTATACGTACAATTTAATATCTGCTTTAAATGTTTATTTCCCCACAGAACAAAATCTCAGAAGAAAAGATTTGAAGAGGAACTAAATGAAAGGATGATACGGACATTTGATGGTATAAATTCCCAAAAGTAAGGTTCTTATTTGCACTGGCATTTAATGTATTCATTATTATAGTATATATATACACACAGTGTAATATTTAATAATTTAATAATAATAAAATCTAATATAATAATCTAATATTTTCTATAAAATGTGGTTGTCTTTCAGACAGTGGCTTAAATCTGAGGACATTCAGAGAATATCATTGTTCTTTCACAACAAAACTCTAGAAAAAGAGGTAAACTATGAATCACATTATAGTTACTGAGTAGGTGCTTTCATCCCCATTTATGAGCAGCAATTGGCAAAGCTAATTGTTTAGCTCCCTGAAAGGAATAATTTTCGAAAATTATTGAACCAAACATATAGATTTTAGTTTTGTGTTATTGTAACAATTACTGCAATACGTTAAAAATTCATAGAACATTGAACACTGAAACATCTACAGTGAACATTCATAAATTCACAAGTACTGTATAAAAAAGAATGAAGCATATACAGTTTCTACATTTGTACTTTAAGGAATATGTTAGCAATTTATTTAGACCAACTTTTTGTAACTTTATTCATAAATATTGCATGAACTAATGCCAATTATATTGTCACACAACAATGACTTATGTAAGGTTAATAGACCTTTATATAACACTATAATACTGTTTTGTTTTTTTATAAATCTTTAATGTATGATGTTTATATCTTTACTTATATAATTCCCAATCTCTAAGATCTAAATTGACAAATAGCCTTATAGCATGCTAGAAATCCGTTACTGCAGTAAAGGCTAATACACTGTAAAAATGCGTCCTGCGATGCTTATGATGTTATAGTCCTTGCCTATACGCACTGCAAATTTTCCGTGAATTTGATGAGTTTCATTTGATTTTGGTTTGGTGAGTATACATGACTTTGGGTTTTGATATAGATTTTTTTTTCTTTTCACAGTACAGAGCAACGACCTTGCCTGCTTTCAAGTACTACGTCACCTGTGCCTGCTTAATTTTCTTTTGCATCTTCATAGTTCAGATTCTCGTCTTGCCAAAGTGAGTCCCCTTAAGAATGCATCGTGTAATATTCAATATCATCAAACCTTGATCAAATTCCAGGTTCATATTTTCATAGTTGACAGTAACGTTTTATTTACTGGTTGTGTATGGCTAAATGAACATTTTATTACTAACTTACTGGTATACAATTTCTTACATAATTATATAACTGGCAGCAGCAATCATGAACACGGCCTTGATTGATCTTAATGTCCAGGAACATAGTCTCCTTTTTGACTTAGAGTCAGAGATACACTCGCTTTTAACTTCGTGTTCGCGTACGCATTATGGCTGCTGTTTGGTGCATAGGTTATGCACGATGTCAGAAATTAACACGACACATCCAGAATACGCAACGCAGTTATGAACAGTAAGGGCAGTATTGAGACATGACTTGACAGTGTCAATAGGCACACAATCAGCAGCAAAGAAAAATGATGGAAAGTTTTAATGAAAGGTTGTGTGAGGGAGTCCACCCTCTGGTGGAATCCTCCAGTAACACATGCAAGTACAATTACGTTCTCAATGTAATCGATTGTCTACGCGAATGTGTGGTTATCTTCAGCCTTAAGTTTGGCATAGGGGCTGATCGACATTAAAAGATTATGACAGCTTTAACTGACAAACCAACCCCCCCCCCCCCCCCCCATTTTTTAACGTAATATTAATGATAGTGTGTTTACTAGAAAGTCCAAAACTCTGAAAGATGATCTGTAATGTCTCCTGAACGTTGAACAGACAATCCTGACACTGAAATAATAGACCTATAGATATTTTGTTGCAGATGAAAGTTTCATAAGATGAAGTTTTATCTGGATGCTTAGAGGACTTTAATGCCAATGTGATAATATACACGTTATTAACCTTATAGCAAAAGTACACTTCACTACAAAGTCCACTGCAATAACGTTCTAAAGTAGGTCAGTACTGAAAGTGTCGAAACAAACTTATATCCAGAAAATATGTGGTGTTGTGGTGTTAGGTCAACTTCATACATTGATTGAATGGAGGTTTATGTTATTTTTATCAGGATTTTAAGTAACTTTATGAATGCTACTCTCAGTGAAAGCAGTACTAATTGTTATTTTTTTTTTTTTTTAATTATTATTATTCTGAAAACATTTGTAATAAACTGCAGGACCGCTGTACTCGGACTCTCATTCGGAATTGCTTTCCTAATCCTGTCCATGATTCTGCTCATCTGCTTTGTCGGCCATCTCTTGGTAAGACACAGCAGATTTGACTTTTATTTCATTGTGAGAAAATCAGTATTAAACTATTCTTTACCCTAGTGAACGTATTATTAATATATCACTATTAACACATTTTATTAGAACTGCTTAGTTTATATGTTTTTGCTTATATGCCATTAAGTCCATATAACACGATGTAACCATCTCTATCTGCTTAGTTCTTTCTTTCCTTTTTTCTTTCTTTCTTTCTTTCTTTCTTTCTTTCTTTCTTTCTTTCTTTCTTTCTTTCTTTCTTCACCCAATTTAAATATAAAACCTACCACTATGTTCGTGGAATAAATGGAAAAATTTCAGAGAACTGTCAGTACTGCAAGACCTCAGATAGTTCATCAACCTCAGCTACATCACCCCAGTTCCTAAATGATTTCAACTATACGCATATTTTGGGACTGTTCCCTTTGCACATTCAGTCATGTGTTCCACTCTTCCACTGTAGGCGACAGTTGATTTGGAGCAAATCCCAGCTAACTTTGAGCAAGAGGTGGGGTAAACCCTGGGCATGTCACTAATCCATCATGGGGCTATAGGCAGATAGACAGCCATTCACACTCACATTCCAACCTATGGGTAATTTTACAGCTGACCTAATCGGTGTGTCTTTGGGCTATGGGAGACAACTGGAAAACCCCAGAGGGAACCCACACAGGCACAAGGAGAACTAAGTAATGTAACTCCATGCAGACAGCAAGAGTCATCAGCTGTCAGGTTCAAACCCAGAACGTGCTTGCCGTGAGATGCCAACAACCCCGTGGCAAATATTTCTTTGCTTTTTATACAATTGCTTGTGCTTTAAAAAAATAAAATAAAATAAAAATACTGGCTCGATTTCAATTTGCTTGTCCCACAAGCTTCATATCTGAAAGTAAAACCCTAATACTTAGACAACTTATTTATTGTGTCTGCACCTGATTTCTTTCTGATTTCTTTATTCATATCTATTTACAATACATTATCTGTCCAAGTGCAATGATGTAATAATGGATTCTTATTATTATTACACATCTGTTCTGCACATAATTTAACTTAAACACCATATATCATTGTAATAGATACAGTCCGTTTTATGGATTTCCAATTTATTAAACATAACATATCAGCTCACGGTAAATTATATCATTTTTGATTATATGGAGTCAAGGCTTGGCGTTATTCAGCTGTTTGATTTCAGTATAAAAAGACATGTGACTCTGTTACATTTAAGAGAAATGTTTGAACGGGCAATGTCACAAACATGGTTCAAATACTCTGCTTCAATTTGTCAGATTTATTTTTGCCGCTGTCCTTATTTTTCACACTTGAAAGCATTCCCTCATGTCAGCATCAACCTCACGGGGCAATATTCTCAAGGGCAATGCCTGTGAAGCATCAGTGCTAGCAAAAAGTACAGTCCCAAGTAAAGTACAGTTGGTACAGTCAACAACTGAGCTTAATTCAGCAGCCCTTACACATTTAAACAAATCTCCAGCTAGGTGATGTAAAGCATAATATCTCCTCTTTAAACCATTGTTCCGAGTGATGTTTTTATTTTATTCTCTCTCAGTTTATGACCCCAGTGTAAGGTATTAAATTAGAAAGTTTGACTAATTAATTTTGTATTTTTTTTTACCTCATATATCCATCTTCTGGTCTGTTCAGCACTGCAGTAAGACGGCATCTGCATCGTGGCTCTGGATCCTCCGATCTTCTGTCATCATTGCTAACAAGCCATGGCCTCGTTTCACTCTGACCATGGCCACCACCACACTCATCCTTATCATGGCTATCTTCAACATGGTGCGTCAAGCCGCACACTCCTCTATTTTTTGTTTTGTTTTTGTTTTTGTTGATCTCTTTAATTGTTAGCATCCTGAAATTCAAGAAATAGCACAGTAGTATAATTACATTGCTAAACTTTTAGCTAAACTTATCCCAAAGATTTTGTTCGTTGGCCTTCTGTCTGGATTGTAGTTTTTATTTTAAGCTCAACATTAAATCAATGTTTAAAAAAATAAATAAATAAAAAAAATAACAGCACTGAAATAAATGAGCCAGCAGTTTCAGCATTTTCTTACATCATATAAACAATATACAGAATGCACTCATGGCTTTTAGGAAATAAATGCACAGTGTAGATGATAACATTTCCCTTGGCACAGTGTGACTTCGACGTCAACCTAAACAGAAAAAGAAATAAAGAAATAAGGCTCTGACTGCTTGAAACGATTCTTTCAATTTTGCCGTTGTATTGAAAAATTTACCTCATTGTCAGACGTACGCTTGTTCCAATAAAGATCATTTTTATTCCCCTTTTCTCTTTTCAGTTCTTTCTACAGGACAACCTGACACATCATCTTCCAGTTTATAATATATCCAATGAAAGTCTATTTCAACCTGATGGCCATCCAGTAGCCTTCCAGGAGAAGAATAATTTCTACCTACCTGTGAGTATAATGTGTAAAGAGTATAAAGAGTCCGCTGTGTCCCTGCATTCAAACAGGGTGAATTCAGGTATATTAGGAAAGGCAAAGTAGGACAATGTAACACAGTGGCATTTATTTTCTGGAGAAGTGAAAGTCATAGCATCTTGCAAGGGAGAACGGAAATAGCAAGCGAAAGATTTTTGGGGTCATAAATATGTATTACGGTGACATAGTGGTTAGCACGTCCACCTCACAGCAAGAAGGTCCTGGGTTTAAGTCCCGGACTCGGCGAGGGCGTTTCCGTGTGGAGTTTGCATGTTCTCCCCGTGCTCACATGGGTTTCCTCTGGATACTCTGGTTTCCTCCCACAGTCCAAAGACATGCACATTAAGTTAAATGTATTTTCCAAATTGACTCTGGGTGTGACTGTGAATGAGATTCGTTGTGTGTGTGTGTGTGTGTGCTTGCCCTGCAGTGGACTGGCGAACTGTTCCAAGTGTACCTGCCTTAGCACAAGTTGGCTAAGATAGGCTCCAGTCTCCTTGCTACCCTAGTAGGATTAAGCAAAGTAGGCAAAATGAACATAATATATAATTAATTAATTAATTTATATATATATCACATAGGGCTGCACGGTGGCGTAGTGGTTAGCATGTCTGCCTCACAGCAATATGGCCTGGGTTCAATTCCCAGCTTGGGTGTTTCTGTGTGGAGTTTGCATGTTCTCCCTGCGCTTGCGTGGGTTTCCTCCACGTACTCCGGTTTCCTCCCACAGTCCAAAAACATGCACAGTAGTAGGCTAATTGGCTGTTCCAAATCGCCCCTAGGTGTGAGTGTGAATGGTTGTATGTGTGTTGGCCCTGCGATGGCCTTGCGAGCTGTCCAAGGTGTACCCCGCCCTCGCCCAGAGTCAGCTGAGATGGGCGCCAGCCCCACCGCGATCCTAATTAGGATTAAGCGGTTTAGAAAATGAATGAATGTATTACACATTCAAAATTGTTAGAGAGTTAGGTTGTAACTGACCAAAACACGTTTTTTCATTTGGCCTAAGAATCTTTACGGTGAAGTTAAATCAAGACTGCTTCCATATAAACCACATTTTAAAATTATTTGTCATTTTGTTGTAACAAAAAAAATCTTGGAACTGCTTCAAAGTTAGCTTAGCTCTGGTAGCCTCTCTGACCAGTTTTATCCTCTTCTGATCTAGGACAAGTCCTAGTAGTACCATACATTCTATGCTTTTTTCTCGCACTTGCTTATTACTGAAAATAAAATTTTAAGGCATGAATTTGGAAAGATTGACAGATTGACAGTCATGTAGGTGTTGTCTTCTCTCTGATATTAACTGGCACCCCCTGAACGTCCTTTAACCTTCCACCATCTCGCATCAGTCATGTTTTGGCTGGTGGTTCATTTAGAATCAATTATCTTGGTTGATAGTTGTGCTGACACATCGCCCACACTTTCCATCAAGGTAAATGTAGAGTGTTTGAGTTCACTGATGTGAAATAAAATGGATTGGAGTGTGTTTAACTTATTTAACAATGCAGTACACATCAATTTAATATATTTATCTGTCATAATATACAGTGCCTTGCAAAAGTATTCACGCCCTAAATTACAACCTGTAATTTAGCTGTTTTTTATTCAGAATTTTATGTGATGAATCTGCACAAAATAGTCTAAGTTGGTGAAGTGAAATGAAAAAAATATATACAAAAATAATTTTTAAAAATAAAAATCTGAAAATTGGCATGTGCATATGTATTCACCCCTTAGCTATGAAGCCCCTCAAAAGTTCTGGTGCAACCAATTACCTTCAGAAGTCACATAATTAGTGAAATGAAGTCCACCTGTGTGCAATCCAAGTGTCACATGATTTGTCAGTATAAACTCACCTTTTCTGAAAGGCCCCAGAGGCTGCAACACCACTAAGCAAGAGGCACTATGGAGACCAAGGAGCTCTCCAAACAAGTCAGGGACAAAGTGATTGAGAAGAACAAGTCAGAGTTGGGTTATAAAAAAATATCCAAATCTTTAATGATCCCCCAGAGCACCATCAAATCCATCATCTTCAAATGGAAAGAACATGGTATGATAAAAAAAACCTGCCAAGAGATGGCAGCCCACCAAAACTTACATCCCGGCAAGGAAGGCATTAATCAGAGAAGCAGCACAGAGACCAAAGGTAACCCTGAAGGAGCTGCAGAGTTCCACAGCAGAGACTGGTG
>JBCNYH010000006.1:31316220-31327323 GCA_039654325.1 Tandanus tandanus
CTGAGATGGGCGCCAGCCTCCCCGCGACCCTAATTAGGAATAAGCGGTTCAGAAAATGAATGAATGAATGAAAAACTCAGTACTTCCTGCTAATATGATCCAACTCATTTTTATTAAAATAAAGCCAAAATAAAATAATTACATTAACTGACCTAAATTAATTTATATAAATCCAACTCAAATTAATATAATTAGTCTGAAATAAAATAAGCAAAATTCTTTTTTATTTGACCCCTATTTAAGACACACAACACAAAACCTGATTTTTATTTAAAATGAATAATACACACACACACACACACGTATATGAACATGGAACATGGAATGCATTGATGACAGTGATACATAAATTCAACATTATGACTTGTGTCAATACTCTAATAGAAAAAACTGCCTATAAACAACTTTTTTTTATATTTTTCTTGTTAATTTTTAACGCAGTTAACAAAACTCTGAACGCGCACCAAGAATTCCAATGTATATGTGCTCTTTTGCACATTTACAAATGGCAATACACATCTATTCTATTCTATGGCAAATTATGACCAGTTTGGTCCAAGCATGAAAACTATAGGTAATTCAAATATAAATAATAATAATCTAATGATAATAAATATTTAAAACACACGTATAGTGGCAGTATAAAAAAAAAAAAAAAGATATAGCACTATAGGTAGGTTGGGGTTAGTGTAATGTCATTGTTTTTTCTCCTGTGATGAACACTGCGTATGGCCGATCACATTTTAGAAAAGTAAATAAATTAATCTGCTGACTTAAAAACTGCTTCAACTTAAGTAACTAGTACTTTTAACCTTCACAGAAATGTAGTAGAATCAAAAGTTCAATACTTCCAAAAGCTAAGGCAACTTATAACTAGTTTGCATTTTGGTACCACCATAAACTGCAATATGTAATGCCTACAAACAGATATGAAATATGCTTATACATATACAACACACATATAGTAGCAGAACAAAACAGAACCTGAAACAAAATGCAAATTCTTTGAGTCCAGTAATAGCCTATCCATAGTAACACACAAATCTTCAAGATGTGCTGCACAAGTGGTTAACACAATTTTACAAACTGTCTTTGACCGTCCTTGACTATGTGGACACATATTGTTTGCCTCTTATGAAAAGAGCTTGATTTTCAGCGGCTGTATGTTTTCATTCAGTTTGTGCCCATCCAAGTTCATAATGATCTGCTGGAAAACCTTGAAGGTGTACTTGAGGTTTTCTGGAAAGGCTAGACCAAGGGCATAAATGAGACCAAACAGTATGATGAACCCCATGATGACACTGCTTAGATTGTTGAGGATGTTAATATGCCCTCAATCACAACACCCACGTCCTGTGGCTCCTCATGTCCATCTCTTTGGATTGTGTGAATCCCTATAGCTGTGGTGGCGATGTCCGTCAATGCATCCTCAACTGCAGAGGGCTGAACAACAACACAAACACAGAACACTAATTTAATTAAAAATGCTACACAACAAACAGAAAGCCATATACAAAATATAAATAGACAGTTACTCCATATAGCAGTTTAGGACAGCAGTTGAGTGCCAAGTACTAGACAGCCATTGCCTAAAAACATTTGACCTAAGATATCTGACCATGAGTAGTGATGGTGGTGTGTCATAGGATTTCTCACTGTAGGTCTACCAGGCAGTTAGAATATAAAACTTTTTCAACTAAAAGAAGACTAGTTTTGACACACACTAATAGTTTACAGTGCAATCCTAACATTAGCTGTAATGCTGTAAATATTACAGCATGTAAATATTAATTATAAGTTATGGTTTGCTGCTCATATGATGTTCCTGACAGCATGAGAGGATGTTTGTGCCAGAGCTGTCCTTTTTGTACTGGTAAAAAAAACTTTCTTGAATATCCATGACTGACTAGCTGTGTTAGCCAGCCTTTGGTGTTGTAACCATGGACTTATATATCACACAAATTATGCATTTTGGATTCAAAATGACGATTTTCAACAAGTTTGCACATAGTAATTGGTATTTTATAAGTCAAAAGGGGTCTCTAAAGTCAAACTTCAAAAGTCAACAGTGTTAACTCCACTGTAATTGCGCGAAGTGTGTCTGTAGGGTGAGCGTGCATATATAGTGGAGAGCTGTCAGTTAAAACAGATTCACTAGTTGCAAGATCTCATAATTCATATTCATATACATTTTTTCCAGTAAAAGACCCTTGGTTATAACACTATTCAGAATAACCACAGAAGCTTACTCGAACTGTACTGCCCCTCCTGTAGCTTAGCTAGCTAGCATGCAATGTCCAACTTCACTGACGGTAAAATCTGCCTCGCTTAACGGCCTTTTCACAGCAAGCTTTTTAAATTATTATAAATGTCGAGTACTCACCAAGGAGTGGATTCTCTGAGTTATCTGTGCTTCTTGTACAGTATCCCGCTGTAGTGCCGCCAGAAGTTGCATGAGAGGGATGATGGGAAAGCCCAGGACAAACAGAGGCTGAGAGTACCTTGTCTTGCACATGTGCAGAGGGCAGTCGGTCTGACATCACATATGCACACAACACTCTCCAGGTTTCCATGAACACATACGCCGGAGGGACAAACAGATATATGCTATAGTTTTTTCTTGATGCTCCAAAAGCAACTCCTTTGTTAGACACTTTTCCTTATCAGTTGTGCTCCTCTCATTGGGTACTTCGCTATTAAATGATGCATGTTTACATAAAAGTGAATAGAAGTATTAAAAATAATGCATTTTTGCAATGATCATTTCAACACTGTGTTGAGTGTTAGAATCAAACACAGCAAAAACATAAAACTGCACAAAACCGAGTGTAGAATAAATAATAGGAGAAAATAACTTAAACCTTCAACAGCTTGGAGTTTAATCACTGTTAGTACAGACTGGGTTACTGACACCAGATAACACAGACAGCCATGTTAACTTGTTACTGATACACATTAACATTGGTCTAGCAAATTGTAGACATTGTCACAAAGCAGCTTTACATAGTAAAATTAATTTAAGGAGGAATCTAAAAATTTTTCTACAACCCCCTACACAAATAGTGATACAAAGGTGAGAATAGATCACAGAAGGGATTATATTGTATCACATTTTGTGAGCCAATACTGGACTTTTGGACAATGAAAAAGTGATTAGTAATATGATGATTCTTTCCTATACCTATTGCCGGTTTGATCTTTTATCCTCCATGTATTTATGAAGGTACCTTAAAACTAGCAGCCCCAGATAGGGGAAATCACACCAGCCACTACCTAGCCATTATAAAAAACTGGTGGCCATTTTGCTGAGTTTGAACTTCAGCCACAATGACCTTTTCATAAACTCATTTCCTCGTTTGGTCCCAAGTTGCTACCCTGAAAATTTGATGGTGATATGTCAAGCAGTTGTTGAGATATAGGGGTGTGTATTCACAAAAAAAGAAACAATTTTTTTAACTGTTCTAGGATTTTAGAAATAGTATTAATTGTTCTCATATTTGGTGAATTATATACTTATAATTAGGAAAACTAGAAAAACCTGACCATATCCAAGATATTTTTACTTACTATGATGCCAGGAACTTTTTGCTGTGAGGCTAGAGTGCTAACCACTATGCCCCCTAATCAGTAACTGCCATCAATTAAAGTGACTATGATTGGCCCCAAATAAAGTTTAGCTTTACTAGTTGGATTTTTTTTTTCCTGATATAAACTTAGTTGAATCCTACAGGAGAAGCCATGGTCCTCAAAGAGTTTACAAACCATCAAAGGGATTTCATTGATGAAAGGTATGAGTCAGAAAGGTACAAACGAATTTTGTCACGCAGGAACAGGCAAACAGCTACAGGTTTGCAACCCCTCAGTGTACCATGGAACACAGAATAGACAATACAAATAACTGAACATCCCTTCCAAATTCAAGAAAACAAGTCGAAAATCTGTCTGGGGGGCTGCCAATGGGCCGACAGCAACATTAAAGGAGCTGCAGAAATTGCCTGCAAGTACCGGTTATGTTATTGTACATGTGACAGCAATTCTCACATATTATTCATATGTCTGGGTAGATTTTCTTACAAAAAAAAATAAAACATCAAAACATGGCCAAAAACCTCCACTAAACTTCCCAAAAGCATACATGTATTATACCCAATTCCAAAAAGGTATGCTTGGTGCAAAAACAACACTGCACATCACCAAAACAGCACCATACCCACAGTAAAGCATGGTGGTGGCAGGATTATGCATCTGTTTTTTTTCCAGCTGGAACTGGGGCTTTAGTCAATGTGGAGGGCGTTATGAAGAGTTCCAAATACCTGTAAATTTTGGCTTAAAACCTTCAGGCCTCTGCTAAAAAGCTGACAATGAAAAGGAATTTCACCTTTCAGCAAAACAATGACCCAGAGCATACTTCCAAATCAACAGAGGAATGAATTCACCCCAAAAAAAGGTTTACAATGACCCAAACAGAGCCCAGACATGAATCCAATTAAAAATATGTGGGGTGACCTGAAGAGGGCTGTGCACAGGAGATGACCTCACAATATGCAGATATGCTAAGATAAGGTTATAGTAAGGATTTTAATTTCATCACCTAAAAGGTTTGTTTGTTTTTCAGTTGAATTGTACAGGTTACAGGTCACATTAAAATTGGAAAAAGTTGTCACAGGGTCCCCTTATATCTATCTTTCTTCTGGGCAATTCCATAATTACAAGGACAAGTCCCAAAATTCAAATTTCAGCTTGACATGTGCACACATCAGAGAGTTGTGTGAACCATTACAGAATGCATAATTTGGCATATAGGACATGACAATAAGAATATGATTTGTTTTATGTGTGCAAAATATTTCCGTATTTCTGACAAGAAGGAAGACAATGATAAGGATTTCTTCTTGGACCTTAAGTGTTTTGTAGTGAAAATGACTCAGGAAATTCTTTGATTAATGAAGAAGTTTAAGCAAATTTTTCTTCAAAAAACAATTTTTTTCCCCCCATGTCCTTTTTTGTAACATTAGTAACCGACATTAAAAGTTCCCACTGCAACTCCTGTAGGGAACAATGGGGTATTAGGAACATTATGATTCTGGTAAGTCTGTTGGTGCTGTACATCCCATGCTCTCCTGCTTTGATTTGTCAGCTTCCTGTTCTGTTGCCATGAGCCTTCCTTACACATCCAAGAGGAATTCTATGAACAACAGTGTGTTTGCCACAAAAAACTCCAAAATCTTATTTAAAGTTCTTTAATCAGATTTTTCACAAATTTCAAAACTTTAAACAACATAGCAGATATTGGCTCATAAATCAGATATGCTTCAAATGGCAGGGAAAAAAAAGGTTGTTGTATTGTGGAGTTTACTGGTGTGGGGTATTATGAACCACTGGAAATGGTGCGTTATCAACCGTGGTAGGAATCATAGAATCAGTGGCTCCAACTGTCTATGGTGTGATGTCCATAATCACTACTGTTGACCCAAACATTTTAGAGTCATAGACTTATGTTCAGCCTTCTTCAGCATGCCTATGCATCATTATACGCAGCTTCTTTTTGATTTCACACATAAGAGGTGTCAATACTCCTGGTCTCATCTGCTACAGGGCTTTGTTCTCATCAATTATCTGTGACTTACTGTCCCAGTACAATGTCTAACCCACCTTCAAGTGAACTGTGTCTTGAAGACTCTCTGTTGAACACATTTAGCAAGCTGAGGAATTATGGTTTTGTTCAACTGGCCTTAGATAAAGTGCGCTGTTTGGGTTTTGACTTAAGTCAAGGCCAAAGAACTCTCTCACAAGAGTGGGGGGACATTAAAAAAAGCTATACATGGCGTATCCGTGCGAATAAAATAATTTTTTTTTTTGATTTTCCCCATTTTCCCCCCTAATTTAGTCGTATCCAATTCCCACCCATCAATTATTGCCTTCCCTATCACACGACCACCACCAACCAGGGAGGGGGGTAAGCATGCACATGCCCCCTCCGTGACACGCAATGCTGCCACGCGCCTTTTTTCGAACTGCTGCGCATGTGTATTTGGGGCGGTCTAACACACTCGGAGGGAAAGCGCTATCCGCCCTTCGTACGGATAAGCTCACAGACGCCCATGATTGGCTGGTGATCGCTGTGAGCGAATGCCATCCCTCCCTCCCGTGAGAGCTTGGCCAATTAGCTCCCATGGAGTCCCGGTCACGGATGGCTGTTAGAATAAATGATTTTGAATTGAAAAACTTTTAGTGCATTTAAAAATGAAACTTTTCACTGATTATTTACTATGGTACCTCCCTGGTGTTACAGTTAATTTTAGCTATAAACGTCTCAGTTTTTCTCATGAATATGCATGAGGTGCATGAATATGCATGACGATTTAACGCCACTCCAAATGTGCACGAAAAAACAGCATTGATGCCGTGATGGAGGAGGAGGTGAGTGTACTCGCTTTATTACATTACAAAATCACATATATAAGTCGTGATTGTGTGAATTTGGGGTAGATTGGAAATTTGGATGTATAGTTTGAGACACATTGCTGATGGGATACTGAACAAGAAAAATGAACTGCCGTCTGTCATGCAAACAAGTGACCCTGATGTGACCCTGCAATACTGAAGACAAGCCCAAATAGATCGCTAATCTGAATAAGCAGCCTAGACCTCAGTGGATATCATCAGAAACTAGAACGACTGTTAAGGGAAAAAAAGATGCTTGAAGAAAGTACAAATGCACAGACTCGGATCAAGATGATGAGAAATTCAGGTCTTTACGGAACCGCTTAATACTACTAGAGAAGTACACAGAGCATATAAATCAAAAATCAGTGAAGATGTGAAGACTACTCCAAAGTCTTTCTGGAGATATCTTAATAACAAGACCAAGGCAAAACAGGGTATCAGTGAATGAAAAAAAAGAAGATTTGGTACAAAAACAGCTAGTAACCAGAAGCAAAAGGTGCAGTGTTGCGGCTGGAGGAGCTCAAAATCAAGGGAACAAGGTATTAACAACTGCAATAGCAGACAAATAAAGCTGGGATTTGAAAACAGTTAATGAAAATAACAGCAGTTAGTGTTGTGTTAGTTTTTATGGGGGTTCGAGGGTGTTGTAGTGTTATGTCATTGTATATGTACATGTTGCAACTGCAAGTATATGTTACATGCTAATCGATTTCTTAACTCAGAAATATGTTTGGATAAAAAGATCACACATTAAAAATAAAGGCAATATTTTTGCATAACAAACTTATTACTCAGGACTGCAAACAAGCATGTGAAAAGACTATACACACACACCTGTGAATAGGGAACCCCACAACTTCTATTTCATCTCTGAAAATGCTCTCCAATCAAAATCTTTTTTCTATTTCCCTCTCTGTCTGACTGTCTTTTTCACTCATCCCTTTCTGATTCAGTAAATTCTCTGGAGCCATCTGGCCTACCTTGCTTTCTCGTCATCGCCATTGTTGTTGATAGTCCGAAAATAGCGTCACGTGACTAATTTTATGCGGGGATATGCAAAGAGCTTGTATTTTTTTTTTACAAACTTGGCCCTTTGCAAGCAAGGTACCACAGTCCATATGAGGTCATCAGAAAAGTCAATAATGTTGACTACATCATAAAGATCCCTGACCAATGGAAGACCTCTCAGCTATGTCACATCAACATTTTGAAGGTGTACCATCAGAAGACCAGTGAAGTCTTTGTAGTAAGCAGCTGCCCTCAAGCCGCATTTGAGGAAGCCCCTGTTGTGAAACTGAGTGACGATGGTCCTATGAGACTGAGCAACTCCGACATTTTGTCCAACTTTGGCCAAGGCCACTTTGGCCAATGCCACAGGTGTCAATTGAACAATCGCCTGTTAGAATACAAGGCATTATTCCCTGATGTGCCCAGCAAGACTCACATTGCTCAACATGACATGGATGTCGGAAACGCACAACCCATCAAGCAGCACCCATACCACATCAACCCTCACAAAGCAGAAGTTATGCAGAAGGAAGTGTCCTACATGATGGAAAATGACATTATCGAGCCAAGCCAGAGTGATTGAGCTTCACTCTGTCTTGGTTCCTAAGCCAAACGGTTCACTCAGGTTTTGAACAGACTACCTGAAGGTAAACGCCCTGACAAAAACAGACTAATACCCAATACTAAGGGTAGATGACTGCATAGACAAGATTGGAAGGGCAAAGTACATCACAAAGAGTAACTTGCTAAAAGGGTACTGGTGTGTTCCACTTACGGAAAGAGCCAAAGAAGTGTCAGCTTTCGTCACCCTGAGCGGCTTGTACCAATATAAAGTCATGCACTTCGGTATGAAGAACTCGCCAGCCACATTCCAGAGGATGATTATTCAGTGTCTAGCAGGTCTTGACGCTGTTGGGGTGTACACAGACGACATCATTACCTACAATAACACTTGGGGTGCTAATTTGAGTCATCTGAGGGAAGTTTTCCTCAGATTTTTAGAGGCTAAGTTAACTGTCAATCTAGCAAAGATTAAGTTTGGTCAGGCCCGTGTGACCTATCTGGGCTATGTCGTTGGCCATGGGCGGGTGGCTCCCATTACAGCAAAGGTCCAAAGTATTGTGGACTTTTCAGCCCCTGAAAACAAACATGGCCTAATGAGGTTCCTGGGTATGGCAGGCTACTACAGAAAGTTTTGCAAGAACTTCAATGACGTCACTGCCCCATTAACAGATCTACTGAAGAAAAACAGAAAGTTTATTTAGTCCGAATCTTGTCAAAAGGCCTTAAACAATGTCAAATCCCTGCTGTGTGCACAACCCATCCTTCAGGCCCCAGATTTCAGTAAACCTTTCAGTTTGGTGCTGTGCTGTTACAGTTAGATGACAATGGCATTGAACTCCATTCTATTATTTTTCCAAGAAATTTAATGTTCAACAAACAAACTATTAAAAAATTAAAAAAAAGGCATTAGACTTAATTCTAGCTATGCAACATTTTGAAGTACACCTCTCCTCTTCCAGCCAACCCATACTAGCGTATACTTCATTGTACTCATTCTGTACCTATGTAATTGCTACATTAATTCAACATGAACTCATCCATAATGAATTGTTAAACCGACATCCTTTTTCTGACTTAGACCGTTCCAGACATTTCTGGAACTTGCTTCTGTCCGTCACAATATGGCATTTGTTGTATATTTAAATATCTTTGTTATGCAAGTGGCCTCAATTGTGTAATTAGCAGCAAAGTTTTATCTTTATCCTAAGTTCTAATATTGATTAAATAATCTTGCTAACTTTTATAAGAAAACTACATCATATATAGCTTCAAGCACTATCCAGGGAGGTGGATAGCGCTTGAAGCTATATATGATGTAGTTCTGCACGCATGGCATGCGCCGTGGTGGGGGTGTTGGCATGGGAACGGGTACCGGACTGTAGTCTATTTGTCTAAAACATTTGATTCTATTATCTATGGTGTCTGCCTGCTTAAAGTCTGTAATGCTGCTATCATGACGGTTAGGAATGCTGAGAAGGTGGTTATTTCCCGCACTCTAATATTACACACCTCACATCAAGTTCAAACTGTGCCCTCTAATTTACAAACATATGATTGCTCGGCGTCGTTCAGATTATGAAGCTATACTTTACCGCACAAAGATTTACATGATCATCCATTTTCAGATACATCACCACCTAACCTGCTGCGTTCATTTTTAGTGACACGTCCTTGTGATGACTCTGATACCACACATGACTGTAGGGCTCGGAATGACTATCTATTAGCTCCTGTCCAGATTGCATTGTACACCCCTTGCTGAGGAAGAACACATATTTGTAGATGGTTCAGACTCTAAACCAAATGATTCTACCTTTTTTTGCAATTATACAATTACATTCCTTCCTAATTTTATATGGGAAGCTTATTCTCTTCCCTTTAAATCAGCACAAGCAGCAGAACGGCATGCTTTTTTAAGACAAACTTGTCACTATATACACAGATTCATGTTATGCTTTGGGGTTACGGCTGCATGGTATTGGAAAAAACTTACATTGTGATTTTGGTGGTTTTTTTGGCAATTGCGATATTAAAAAAAAAAACAAGAATTCTCACCGAATGACTTGAATAGTACTGTCTGAGAAGAATTAGGTTGACTCCCTCCAGTATGTTCTGGGTCGACCCTGGGCTCTCTTCCAGGTTGGACATGCCCGGAACACCACACCAGGGAGGCGTTCGGATGGCATTCTTATCAGATGCCTGAGCCACCTCATCTGGCTCCTCTCAACGCGGAGGAGCATCGGTTCTACTCCAAGCTCCTCCTGGATTACAGAACTTCTCACCCTATCTCTAAGGGAGAGCCCTGCTATAGAAGCAAATCTGTCTCATCAGATGTTGAAATTTAAAAGCCTTTGAATTACTAGCACTGAAATTTTTTTGCACCAAAATTAAGTATCTGAATTTTTTGCCTATGAATTCAGACCCTCATATTTTTAAATGACTCCTTTTTGATTTCATTTTTTTTCAATGTTCACAAATTCGGGACTAAAAATACGAGTGATAAAAGTCTATTTTTTCAGTGGCACAAATTCGACAGGCCAAATACGGTGTCTAAAATTCGACTGTTCAGTGTCTAAAATTCAGTGTCAAAAAATTTGTTGTCAACATCTGGGGCACAAAGGATAAGCAATTGAACAAAGATCCAGCCATTCATTTACGCGTCTGGGAAATGGAAAGCCCATGGCAACAGTCCCGCATGACGGCGCTTCAGTAAGTATGTTAGCTCTTTTACTTGCTTGTCACGTCACTTGCTTTTGATGGTAACAGATAAAAACTGTCATGTTGAACACTAACAGAATTTACTGGACAACATCCAGCGATACATTTGACGAACAGGGTTCACTAATGTTATGCTAGCATAGATGATTTTTGTTAACTTTATGCTAGCATTGATTATCTTTGCTAACATTAGGTTCAGTGCTGAGGCAGTGATAATGGACTAACATAAATCGGCAGAAAATATACGGTAATTCAGCAATACAGTCAAGTTTGCTGTTTTACATTTACACTTACATTTACAGCATTTAGCAGACGCTCTTATCCAGAGCGACTTACAGAAGTGCTTTAAAGTCATTATCAGTGAAT
>JBCNYH010000006.1:31396336-31407126 GCA_039654325.1 Tandanus tandanus
GCCTGAAAATTTCCCAAATGTGTCAATTAAGTTAGTCAGGTTAAGAATTGAGTTATTTAGATCTGTTAGAAGTAAAAGGGTGTCATCAGCGTACATTACAATGCGATGTTCTGTGTCCGATACTTGTATACCTGAAATTGAGGGGTGTGACCTCACCGCTATCGCAAGCGGTTCCGTTGCCAGAACAAATAACATTGGTGAGAGAGGGCACCCCTGACGGGTACCCCTTGTGAGTTTAAAAGGAGCCGATATTAAATAGTTGGTGGAAACCTCTGCCATTGGGTCAGTATAAAGTGTCTCAATCCATTTTCGAAAATAGATACCAAAGCCAAAGCGAGATAGCACATCAAATAAATAGCCCCACTCAACTCTGTCGAATGCTTTTTCGGCATCTAAAGAAAGAACGGCGGTGTCAGGAGCTCCCTCCCTCGCATGAATCAAATTCAACACCCGTCTGACATTATGGAAGGCTTGACGGTTTTTCACAAAACCATTCTGATCTGGATTGATCACAATTGGAAGAACCGGTTCCAGTCTTCTGGCCATTACTTTAGCGATAATCTTAGCATCTGTGTTAAGCAGTGAAATGGGTCTATACGATGTGCAATTGGTAGGGGACTTTTTGGGTTTCAAAATTAGTGTTATCAGCGCGCTCCTCAGGGAATCTGGGATACGACCCTGTTGAAAGGCCTCCTCATACATAGCTAATAGAGGTACAATTAATTTATCCTTAAATATCTTATAGATATCAACTGGTAGACCATCAGGGCCTGCGGCTCTACCTCTCCTCATGTTGGTAATAGCGTCAGCAATTTCTGAGGCATCTAGTTTCCTATCCATATGTGCTTTAAAATCGTCTGGTATGGAAGGAATATAAAGATCGTCCAGAAATTCTGATTGTATTTCCAAATTTCTGATGATTCGGATGTATATAATATTTTATAGTAGATAGAAAAGGTATCATTAATTTCCTGAGGGTCTGTTGTTATTGTTCCACTCTGAGTTTGAACTGCAGTAATTGCCCTGTCTGTATCCAATTTCTTTAATCGCCAGGCTAACAATCTTCCCGATTTTTCACCTTGATCATAGTAACTTTGTTTGAGCCGAATTAAACTATTTTCTGCTTTTGATGTGGACAATTCCTCATATTGGGCTTTAAGTAACATTAATTCTTATTTTGCTTTTGTGGAGCCATCCAAAAGCGTCTCTCTTTCCAATTGTCTTATTTTGTGGTCAAGCTCATTCATTGTTAATTTGAATTTGTTTGTTTTTGAACTAGTGTAAGATATGATCATGCCTCTGATGTACGCCTTAAAGGCCTCCCATCTAACAATAGCGGAGGTCCCATCCGTATTCGTAATAAAGAACAATTCAATTTGTGCCTCTAAAAATTGCAGGAATTTCGAGTCAGAAAGCCATCTGGGATGAAATCTCCATCTAGAAGTGCTTTTAATTACCCCTTGGGCTCTATATACAAGTGAGGTAGCAGAGTGGTCTGACAGTGGTATGCTGTTATAATTACATTCTATCACAGAGGAGAACATAGAACTGGAGATTAGGAAATAATCTATACGTGAATATGATTTAAATCGAGGAGAATAACAGGAGAATTCTAGTTTATCCGAGTTTAATCTCCTCCAGGGATCACACAAATTCAAATCTTTTACATATTGTAACAGCTTCTTCCTACTTTGTATATGAGAGGAGTCCACCCCAGTTGACCGGTCCAATTTAGGGTCTAAAGTGCAATTGAAATCACCTGCTATAAGAGCCTTCCCTGAAAGAGAGGAAATTAATAAAAATAAATTTTCGAAGAATTTGGGATTGTCATCGTTTGGGGCATATATGCTAGTCATGTTTATCTTTTCATTTATCAATGTACCTTGGACAATCAGGTACCTACCCTCTATATCACGGATGACGTTGTCCACTTTAAAGGGTACCGATTTATGAATCAGGATCATCACCCCACGAGCGTGTGATAAGTAGGAGGCTGAGATTACTTGCCCTGGCCATCTCCTTTTTACCTTTATCACTTCATCTGACATTTATTTTTATACCAACAAGTACCATCCGTAAACCAATAAATATATTAATATAAATCAATATATATGTATGTAATATTAAAACAGTTTGATAAGATCTAACAGATGTAAACAAGAATATACGTACGTATAGATGTATGTAAGAATTACTAATTTATTGGTTTTCCGTATATTTAACTGTTCTGTTCAAAGAGTGACTTTATAAAAATATGTAGCAATAAGTTTTCTACAATATACCACATTAAAATATACAGCACTATTGGAATAAAAATGTGTGCATGTTGCAAATATCATGACTTGATGTGGGATAATTACATTGCTTTTAATTAATAAATAACATGTATTTATTCTGTACTATGCATTCCATAACAATAAAAATAAACACACTGATATTATGATATCATGTTATGTGCCAAATAAACCCACAGATTACTTTCTAGTGGCATTAAAACATTTTCTTTATGCTCACTTCCTCCAGTTTCTATAGCAAAAACCCACAAGGAGCCCTCTCCAAGATGGCGTCATGTTGACACCGTTGATGTCGGCGTCATGTTGAGCGCGATGCACGACCGGTCTATTTTATTTAGAGGTCTATGGTAAAACCACAGTATTCCTCTTTATCCCGGAAGTGAAACAGTCGAGCCCAGAACAGGCGGAAACGTCATTCCAGTACGAAGGAACGATGGATGCCTTAAATAAACTGAAACAATTTGACGCTTACCCAAAGACTTTAGAAGATTTTAGAATAAAAACATGTGGCGGAGCTACTGGTAGGTATCAATGAACCTGCAGCTAACAGTGTTATTGTTTATATTAATAATGTAAGATTTCCTTTAAATAGCACACTGAAGTAATATTAGAAAGTACATGTCCATAAAAGAAGTGAAACCTTTTTACAAAAACCATAAAACCTAAAGAGAGAATGGGAGATATTGAGATGTTTGATGTTTCTTCTTTATTCATTCATGTATTTATTTATGTACTTATTGTTATGTTTTAGTAACGATGATCAGTGGGCTGATTATGATGATCCTTTTTATCTCAGAGCTGCAGTTTTACCTCTCTAAGGAGGTGAGTATTGAAACACAGTGAAGGTTTTGGCAGAAGGGATTGGAACTTTGCTTTTTCATCCTGAGAGAAATGTTCACACGGGTAAATCCACACACTGAAGATCTTAAACCTGATCAAAATCCATCGTGTTTTGTATAATTCGAGAAAGCAATGCACTACTGTCTCAAAAAATCTACATATTTCTTCTGGAGATGATCATGGAATGGACTAATCTGGCATTTTAGCACAACTCTCCAATATCTTCCCGACAAACCTGAGATCTGTGACGTCGTTGGAAGGAGAAACTGGGGAGAGTAGGCTTTTGTGTGTGTGATATCAAAGTCTTCTCAAAATGTCAGAATTGCTTCAACCTGAATTTAACTTAAGCGCTGAGATGAAAAGTTTCCACAGTGATGACAGCAGATCTAGGGGTGTTGAGAAGAGTCGGTGTGTATATGGTATGGTATATATGGACGTGCACCATTCAGTATCAATGCACTGACACAAAACAATCGATTGGAGCCAGCTGGTCAGTAAAGTCCAAAATCGTTTCCTGTTAGGCCAGGCTCTGTGATTGGCTGGAGCATGATGACCCCTGTTGTGTAGATGTATAAATCCGTAATCAGTGCGGCAGGCAGGCGTAGAGCAGTGCGAAGGAGCAGTAGCCTCTCAGCGGCTCTGACGTTTACCCCAATTCAACATAGAGGAATTGAGTTCTCTTTGTTTTGTCTTCCAAAAAGACACACCTGCCTGTTTTCATTTTTGTCTCGCATCAATGAAAGCTTTTAAACCCACCATTAAAATAAACAAAGCACGCACACACAGAGAACGCACTGAGAATGAATGAGTGGTGGTGTATGTGTGAGGACAGTGTGTTATTTATTTATTTTTTTAAATGTAAAGCTGTGTTGTATATATTTATTATTATTATTTTATGTTTATACTGTGTTAATCCTGCAAGGGAAATTATTGCCTCTGCATTTAACCCATCCAAAGTGAGCACACGCACACGTAAACAGTGAGCGCACATACTCGGAGCAGTGGGCTGCCACACACATTGTGGCATCCGGAGAGCAGTTGGGGGTTAGGTGCCTTGCTCAAGGGCACTTCAGCCATGAAGGTGGAGAAAGGGGAGGTGCAGCTCACTCCCCCAACACCACACATTTTTCCTGCTGGTTCGGGAATCGAACCACCAACCTTTCAGTCACAAACCCACTATCTAACCATTAGGCCACGATTGCCCCCACTTACAATTATGGAATTTGGCAGATTCCCTTATCCAGAGTGATTAACATTTAGCATTTTTGAACAACTGAGGGCTAAGGGCCTTGCTCAGCAGTTGGCTTAAAAAAGGGCGTGGTCAAGTGCTTGAGGAAACTGTTCTCTTTTTTTGACAGAGTGCTTTAAAATTTGGAACATCAGTAAAGCCTTCTCAAAACAGTGAAAAATATTGGCTCATTTACTTAATAATTTATTCATTCATTTTCTGAACAGCTTAATCCTAATTATGGTTGCGGGGAGGCTGGCGCCTACTTAATAATTATGTACGATAAAAATAGAAATATTAAATATATAAAAATGTTGCAAATTCTTACAGATTTCATGCAAATTTACCCAACCCTTCATGGGATTTTTGCCAAGATTATATTTTTGGAAATTACCCAAAATCTGGTTGAATTAAAAGGACTTAGAGGCGAAACTGTTTCATGACTTTTCATAATTGTTCAGGGGCAGAGCTTTTGAAAATTGAGATTTCAGTCGGTAATCGCTGCCAGGTCATGTGACTTATGGATTGTTCAGAACATGACCTTCTGTGAGCCTACCAAGTTTGTTGACTTTTTCCTTATACCTAAAAGAAAAACTGGTGAAGTAATAATAATAGTAATAATAATAAATATACAGTGACCTTCAAAGGTATTCATACCCCTTGAGCATTTCCACATTGTCACATTACAACCATGAACATAAATGTATTTTACTGGGATTTTATGTGATAGACCAACACAGAGTGGTGCATAACTGTGAGGTAGAAGGAAAATGATACATGGTTTTCAACATTTTTTTTACAAATAAAAATTTGAAAAGTGTGGCGTATATTTGTATTTAGTCCCCCAGTCAATATTTTGTAGAACCACCTTTCACTGCCATTACAGCTGCAAGTATTTTTGGGTATGTCTCCACCAACTTTTCACATATAGAGACTGAAATTTTTGTCCATTTTTCTTTGCAATATATCTCAATTTCAGCCAGATTGGATGGAGATTATCTAATTTTCAAGTCCTGCCACAGGTTCTCATTTGGATTTAGGTCTGGACACATACTATTCTTCTAACACATGAATATTATTTGATCTAAACAATTCCATTGTGGCTCTGACTCTATGTTTAGAGTTGTTGTCCTGCTGGAAGGTGAACCTTTTCAAATCTTTTGCAGAGTAACAGTTTTTTCCAAGATTGCCCTGTATTTGGCTCCATCCATCTTCCCATCATCTCTGAGCAGCTTCTCCCTGCTGAAAAAAGCATCCCCACAGCATGATGCTGCCCCCACCATGTTTCATGGGATGGTGTGTTTAGGGTGATATGCAGAGGTAGTTTTCTGCCACACATAGAGGTGTGCATATTAGGCCAAAAGGCCTAAAATGCACACAAACCTGAGCAGTTCACAGAACAGCTGTATTTATACTGAGATTAGATTACACACAGGTGAGCTCCATTTATTAATTAGGTGACTTCTAAAGGTGATTGGTTGCTTTTATTTGGTATGATTTTATTTAGGGCTATTAAAGAAAAGGGAGATGAATACAAATGCACGCCACACTTTTCAGATTTTTATTTGTAATAAATGTTAAAAACTATGTATCATTTTCCTTCCACTTCACAATTCTGCTCCACTTTGTGTTGGTCTATCACATAAAGTCCCAATAAAACACCTTTACATTAGTGGTTGTAACTTGACAAAAGGCTCTAGGGGTTTGAATACTTTTGCTAGTCACTATATAAACTTGTTTTCCTACATCATTGTATAAAAATGTAAATGCATATAAATATATATCAATGTGAAGAGTGCAGTGGTTTTGCATCTGAACTCTTCAATATATGTATAAGTATATACGTTTTCTTTTGCGTCCATTTGTATTGTGAACATCCAAAGCAGCGTGGCCTTTTGCAGTTGTTTCCCTGTCAGGTCCACTGTAGCAGGATTAAGTATGGTTGATTTAAAATGAAGTATACATGAAAACACCCTATGAAAAGAGTTCACCGATGTGCCACTGTGTAACACAGACCAACTGCGAACTGCCTATAATTGATTACACTTAACATTTTTTTATCATACAGTGACGTATCAAAAGTATTTGCACCATAACTAGTTGCTATGAACAATTAATATACTGCAATCTAAAATAATAAATATTCTGTATTATCAAGATTGATCAGATGAGTTTTATAGATAAAGCTTTAATGAGGTGTGTATTCATATTTGATATGTCTCTGTATACTCTACCTAAAGATAAGATTTTTAGGAAAACCCTTTGATTACAGGTCCACCCTGAACTCTTTGTTGACACTTCAAGAGGAGACAAGCTAAAGATTAACATTGATGTCATATTTCCTCATATGCCATGTGCTTGTGAGTAAATGTTTTAACACATACTTCTACTAATTACTGTGTCATGCTTGATTATTTATGGATTTGCTTTTTATGCCTCCGTGCTGGCGATAGCTAGAGACTAGGGCTGGGCGATATGGCCTCAAAATAAAATCTGCAATTTTTTTCAACCTGCAAGCGATTTATAATTACAATGTTTTTAAGCAAGGACATTTTCTGCTTCCTAACCGGGGATAAGCTTCAGCCTGATGAGTCAGTAGGCTCGTGTTTAAAAAGCCGAACAGACTTGCCTTTACCTTACCTTAATTGGTTTAGAAGTGGAATTCTGAGTGCTGCTCAGTAACTTCTCTCTACACTCTTTCCATGAAATATAAACCCAAATAAACACATCTGGAAGAAAATACAAAAACTGGCTTTAAAAATATCTTGAATACCTGAACAAAGCGTTTTTAGACAAAAGTCATTTATAATTTGTAAATGAATAACAAGATATGAGGTACATTTATAATTTACTTTAAAGTGCTTTTATTGATATTTTTTGTGTATTTATTTAGCAAGGAAAAGTTTGAGGTGTGGCATGTTTCATGTGTAGTGATGTATAGATGGGTGGGGCTACATCAGTAAAATACTTTTGGATAGTAAGTTCATATCTCGTTTTGATTTTATTTAGCATCTTAATGAACCTGTTTAATTTTCCCAGTGTATATCTGAGTACCAAATCTTTACTAATATGAAACACCACCGTATCTGTAATTTCTTTCCAGCGATATTATTACAGCAGGCTTTTGGACGCTCTGCTGTTTGTATGCACATTTTGCAGAGTTAGTCCTGTTACTTGTCAGTGCGCATGCATCTGAGATGCTCAGAGAAGTTTGTTGTGCTGCTCTGCCTTTAGTCACATCAGATTTTAGAGAAACTTTACAGCAGATGGTGGTTTGTGCTGTCGGACTTTGCCTAAGCAAATCATTTCAAAATTACAGAGGAGATGCTATCTGTTTTTACTGCCTTCTTGCTAAAGTGTGTTGATGGTCAGGGACAGGTTTTGTTCATGATTTTCATTGTACACATCGTTCTAAATCAGAATGTTGAATTAATTGATAAAATCTATTTATCGCCCAGCTCTACCAGAAACGTTATGTTTTCGGAGGGGTCCTTAATTTCGTCTGTCCATTCATTTGCACAAATAACCATTTTGACCCAAGGATGGACTGATTATATTTTGATGGTTGAGGTCAAGGTCAATGCGGCCAGGTGGTATTTCTAGTTTGTAAGTGGGACTATGAAGTCATGTCAGAAAGTTTTTTAATACATGGGCATTACGTATACATCAATTACGTTTAATGTGATTATGCATTATCCATCCATGGGTACTTGTTACTTTCTCTAGTTCCTGTTATTCGTGTCTGTCAGATCTTAGCATTGATGCCATGGATGTAGCAGGAGAGCAGCAGCTGGATGTGGAGCACAACCTCTTCAAGCACAGGCTGGACCAAAATGGCAAACCAGTCAGCACTGAAGCAGAGAAACATGGTTGGTATGATCTATTCTAATAATGGAATTAAATTACATACTCCAGTACATACATTTTCAGATACATGTATGTGAAATGGATGCAACAGAGTAATTTATAGCTTATTTATAAACAGAATAATAGTCCACACCTGTATGCCCTCCTATATTTTCCCATATCTGTTCTGATTTAAACAAGAAATTAGGGCTGGTAGGTATGGTCAAAGAATCAGTCTATATCAGTACACATCACATTGCTTCTGTCAAGCTTCAAGCTTCTGTTGTATTCCTAAGTGAAATGTGAAGATGAGATAAAGTTAATGTTGGTTTAATTTAGGGCTTATTTATATTAGTCAGTATCGATATTTATCACAATATATACTGACAATGCTTACAGTTTGAGGAGTATCATGAAATTGCCTGTAGTTAAGACAACACTCGCAATCTGATTGGTTGATGCTCGGGTAATAGCTTGCAGTATTGCCCTGGACTGGTGCGTATTGCCCTGCAACTTGGCCATTAGCCAGCTGCACTATGATCGTTAGCAGCTTCTACGGCAAGGGGAACAAGCCGAAAACTACGCATCGTGAATGCAGTGGAGACATGATACATGTGCTAGATGATGAGTTTACTGTGGACTGCATTAGCCTTGTCTAAAATTCCTTATAATAAACTATAGTGGCTTGCAAAAGTATTCACCCCTCTATGCATTTTATTCGATTTTGTTGCCTTGCAGTCTTTAATCTAAATGGATTTTTTTCTTGGATGTTATGTAATGGACCTACATAAAATTGGTAAAGTAAAATGAAAAAAGTGTTAAGTAAATTCTAAAAAAAAAAAAAAGGGTGTATATGTATTTAAACACACATACACACACCTGTTCTGAAAGGCCCCAGAGCTTTCAACACCACTAATTAAGAGGCACCATCAAGCAAGCAACACCATGAATACCAAGGAGCTCTCTAAACAGGCCGGCAAAGTTGTGAAAGTTGGGTTTATTAAAATATATCAAAAACCTTGAAAATTCCATGGAGAACCATTAAATCCATCATCACAAAATTAAAGAATATGGCACCACAACAAACCTGCCTAATCAGAGAGGCAACAAAGAGGCCAGAGGTAACCCTAAAGGAGCTGGAAAGCTCCACACCAGAGACTGGTGTATCTGTCCACACTCCTCAGAGCTGGGCTTTATGGTAGTGGCCAGAAAAAAGCCATTGCATACAGAATAATAAAATAAAGTAAAAACAACTGATAAACCCCTCAGTATCCATTTTAATTCCAGGTTGTAAGGCAACGAAATAGAAAAAATGCTATCTCAAAAAATATGCAGAAAGCCACACAATATGGCCTTTTGTATTATGGTATGGTATTTGAAGGTACAAAAGCACTTTACTCAAACTGTGAATGCATTTTTAAAAGATACCACTGTCAAAAAACTAACTCAGCGATTGGGGTCACACAAGCCAATCTGCACTTAGTGCCGCCCCGTAGCCCAGGTAAATGGCGAGGATTGTGTCAGGATTCAAAACAAAATGTTTTTACCGGTTCGGTCAAGGCCTGAGTTAACAACGCCTGCCACCGGTACTGCTGACCAGCAGGGTGCTGGTGGAAATTGGGAGGTTGATTTCTAGAGGGAGAAAAGAAGTCTGCACCATATAGTTACTCCCTAGTAACTATCAATCTATACCCAACATGTGAACCTAGAGCAGCATATAACTTCTAACATTAGGTTAATATAATATAATATATTTACTCCATTTACGAAATCATGACAGGACATAAATACCTACTATTATCACATAATTAACATTTTATTTACATGGCAAATCCAGATATCACAGATGAACAGGTGCTTGATTTTCAAATTTCAGAAATGAAACAGGAACGTCCACATAAAAACAGAAATTTATAAAGGAATTTCTTCAATTAAATAAAACATAAATCAAAGAAATTAGTAATTGTAAAAATTGATCATCTTTCAATTGTAGCTTATCGGTTCAATCCGACCCCAGTGGTCCCTTCTGCACAGATCGGGACCTGCGTATAAGTCAACAGACAAAACACAAACACTAAGGACAAGCTCAGAATTTCATTTAATTGTTGATTCAACCAGTGTTTATATACAGCAAGATAGATGTGTGTGTGTGTGTGTGTGTGTGAGAAAGAGAGAGAGAGAGCGAGAGAGAGAAAAAAGAAATGTGTGTGGGTGTATGAAAGAATGTGTGTAACAATGTTATGAATGTGTGTCACAAATTCAAAACTTGACCACGGCCGGAGAGCAGGTGCTCATGAGACAGTCTTCCAGGGCCTCAGTCCAAGGCCAGAAAACATGAGCACATGAGACATTCTCAGAGTATAAGAATCACAAAATGTACAAAATTAAAGGACATGTCTTAATTAGCAATGCAAAATCGTGTAAATTGTTTGGGCGGCATATATAAATACATCCACGGCTTGTTTTGACCAAAACACACTGTGGTTATTAAAGCCAGCTGAGAAGCTTCAGTGTTTTCCGAACATTCCCGAGTACGCTCACATCGGAGCCGAAGTTGGTCACGTGACGATGTGACGTAGATT
>JBCNYH010000006.1:31440271-31456325 GCA_039654325.1 Tandanus tandanus
TCTCTAAAGCTAGTGGAACAGATCTGAAATGCGTGTTCTCTCTCTAAAGCCAATGGAACAGATCTGAAATGCGTGTTACTCTCTCTAAAGCCAGTGGAACAGATCTGAAATACGTGTAACTCTCTCTAAAGCCAGTGGAACAGATCTGAAATGCATGTTACTCTCTCTAAAGCCAGTGGAACAGATCTGAAATGCATGTAATTCTCTCTAAAGCCAGTGGAACAGATCTGAAATGCATGTAATTCTCTCGAAAGCCAGTGAACAGATCTGAAATATGTGTTACTCTCTAAAGCCAGTGTAACAGATCTGAAATGCATGTAACTCTCTCTAAATACAGTGTAACAGATCCGAAATACGTGTTACTCTCTCTAAAGCCAGTGGAACAGATCTAAAAATACGTGTTACTTTCTCTAAAGCCAGTGTAACAGATCTGAAATACGTGTTACTCTCGGTAAAGCCAGTGGAATAGATCTAAAAATACGTGTTACTTTCTCTAAAGCCAGTGGAACAGATCTGAAATACATGTCACTCTCTCCAAAGCCAGTGTAACAGATCTGAAATACGTGTTACTCTCTCTTAAGCCAGTGTAACAGATCTGAAATGCATGTAACTCTCTCTAAAGCCAGTGGACAGATCTGAAATACGTGTTATTCTCTCTAAAGCCAGTGGAATAGATCTGAAATATGTGTTACTTTCTCTAAAGCCAGTGGAACAGATCTGAAATACATGTAACTCTCTCTAAAGCCAGTGGAACAGATCTGAAATACGTGTTACTCTCTCTAAAGCCAGTGGACAGATCTGAAGTACGTGTTTCTCTCTAAAAGTCAGTGAACAGGTCTGAACTACATATTCTCTCTAAAGCCAGTGAACTGATCAGAAATACGTGTTACTCTCTCTAAAGCCAGTGGAACAGATATGAAATGCATGTAACTCTCTCTAAATACAGTGTAGCAGATCCGAAATACGTGTTACTCTCTCTAAAGCCAGTGGAACAGATCTAAAAATACGTGTTACTTTCTATAAAGCCAGTGTAACAGATCTGAAATACGTGTTACTCTCTCTAAAGCCAGTGGAACAGATCTAAAAATACGTGTTACTTTCTCTAAAGCCAGTGTAACAGATCTGAAATAAGTGTTACTTTCGGTAAAGCCAGTGGAAAAGATCTGAACTACATATTACTCTCTCTAAAGCCAGTGTAACAGATCTGAAATACATGTTACTCTCTCTAAAGCCAGTGGAATAGATCTGAAATACGGATAACTCTCTCTAAAGCCAGTGGGACAGATCTGAAATGCATGTTACTCTCTCTAAAGCCAGTCGAACAGATGTGAAATACATGTTACTCTCTCTAAAGCCAGTCGAACAGACCTGAAATACATGTTACTCCCTCTAATGCCAGTGTAACAGATCTGAAATACATCCTACTCCCTCTAAAACCAGTGTAACAGATCTGAAATGCATGTAACTCTCTCTTAAGCCAGTGGACAGATCTGAAATACGTGTTACTCTCTCTAAATCCAGTGGAACAGATCTAAAATACGTGTAACTCTCTCTAAATCCAGTGTAACAGATCTGAAATATGTGTTACTCTCTCTAAAGCCAGTGGAACATATCTGAAATATGTGTTTCTCTCTAAAAGTCAGTGAACAGGTCTGAACTACATTTTATTCCCTCTAAAGCCAGTGAACTGATCAGCAATACGTGTTACTCTCTCTAAAGCCAGTGGAACAGATATGAAATGCATGTAACTCTCTCTGAATACAGTGGAACAGATATGAAATGCATGTAACTCTCTCTCAAGCCAGTGGAACAGATCTGAAATACATGTTACTCTCTATAAAGCCAGTGGAACAGATCTGACATAGGTGTTACTCTCTCTAAAGCCAGTGGAACAGATCTGAAATACGTGTTCCTCTCTCTAAAGCCAGTGGAACAGATCTGAAATATGTGTTACTCTCTCTAATGCCAGTGGAACAGATCTGAAATACGTGTTACTCTCTCTAAAGCCAGTGAACAGATCTGAAATACGTGTTACTCTCTCTTAAGCCAGTGGAACAGATCTGAAATACGTGTTTCTCTCTCTAAAGCCAGTGTAACAGATCTGAAATACGTGTTACTCTCTCTAAATCCAGTGGAACAGATCTGAAATACATGTTAGTCTCTCTAAAGCCAGTCGAACAGACGTGAAATACATGTTACTCTCTCTAAAGCCATTGTAACAGACCTGAAATACGTGTTACTCTCCCTAAATCCAGTGGAACAGCTGTGAAATACATGTTAGTCTCTCTAAAGCCAGTCGAACAGACGTGAAATACATGTTACTCTCTCTAAAGCCAGTCGAACAGACCTGAAATACATGTTCCTCCCTCTAAGCCAGTGTAACAGATCTGAAATACATGCTACTCCCTCTAAAGCCAGTGTAACAGATCTGAAATGCATTTAACTCTCTCTAAAGCCAGTGGACAGATCTGAAATACGTGTTACTCTCTCTAAAGCCAGTGGAATAGATCTGAAATACATGCTACTCCCTCTAAAGCCAGTGTAACAGATCTGAAATGCATGTAACTCTCTCTAAAGCCAGTGGACAGATCTGAAATACGTGTTACTCTCTCTAAAGCCAGTGGAATAGATCTGAAATACATGCTACTCCCTCTAAAGCCAGTGTAACAGATCTGAAATGCATGTAACTCTCTCTAAAGCCAGTGGACAGATCTGAAATACGTGTTACTCTCTCTAAAGCCAGTGGAATAGATCTGAAATGCATGTAACTCTCTCTAAAGCCAGTGGAACAGATCTGAAATACGTGTTACTCTCTCTAAAGCCAGTGGAATAGATCTGAAATACATGCTACTCCTTCTAAAGCCAGTGTAACAGATCTGAAATGCATGTAACTCTCTCTAAAGCCAGTGGACAGATCTGAAATACGTGTTACTCTCTCTAAAGCCAGTGGAACAGATCTGAAATACATGTAACTCTCTCTAAAGCCAGTGGAACAGATCTGAAATACGTGTTACTCTCTCTAAAGCCAGTGGACATATCTGAAGTACGTGTTTCTCTCTAAAAGTCAGTCAACAGGTCTGAACTACATATTCTCTCTAAAGCCAGTGAACTGATCAGAAATACGTGTTACTCTCTCTAAAGCTAGTGGAACAGATATGAAATGCATGTAACTCTCTCTAAATACAGTGTAACAGATCCGAAATACGTGTTACTCTCTCTAAAGCCAGTGGAACAGATCTAAAAATACGTGTTACTTTCTCTAAAGCCAGTGTAACAGATCTGAAATACGTGTTACTCTCGGTAAAGCCAGTGGAACAGATCTAAAAATACGTGTTACTTTCTCTAAAGCCAGTGGAACAGATCTGAAATACGTGTCACTCTTTCCAAAGCCAGTGTAACAGATCTGAAATACGTGTTACTCTCTCTAAAGCCAGTGGAATAGATCTGAAATACGTATAACTCTCTCTAAAGCCAGTGGGACAGATCTGAAATACGTGTTACTCTCTCTAAAGCCAGTTGAACAGATCTGATATATGTATAACTCTCTCTAAAGCCAGTGGAACAGATCTGAAATACGTGTTACTCTCTCTAAAGCCTGTGTAACAGATCTGAAATAGGTGTTCCTCTCTCTAAAGCCAGTGGAACAGATCTGGAATATGTGTTACTCTCTCTAATGCCAGTGGAACGGATCTGAAATAGGTGTTACTCTCTCTAAAGCCAGTGAACAGATCTGAAATACGTGTTACTCTCTCTTAAGCCAGTGGAACAGATCTGAAATACGTGTTACTCTCTCTCAAGCCAGTGGAACAGATCTGAAGTACGTGTTACTCTCTCTAAAGCCAGTGGAACAGATCTGAAATACATGTAACTCTTTCTAAAGTCAGTGAACAGATCTGAAATACGTGTTACTTTCTCTAAAGTCAGGGAACAGATCTGAAATAGGTGTTACTCTCTCTAAAGCCAGTGGAATAGATCTGAAATACGTGTTCATCTCTCTAAAGCTAGTGAACAGATGTGAAATACGTGTTCCTCTCTCTGAAGCCAGTGTAACAGATCTGAAATAGGTGTTACTCTCTCTAAAGCCAGTGGAATAGATCTGAAATACGTGTTCCTCTCTCTGAAGCCAGTGAACAGATGTGAAATATGTGTTCCTCTCTCTGAAGCCAGTGTAACAGATCTGAAATAGGTGTTACTCTCTCTAAAGCCAGTGGAACAGATCTGAAATACATGTAACTCTTTCTAAAGTCAGTGAACAGATCTGAAATACGTGTTACTTTCTCTAAAGTCAGGGAACAGATCTGAAATAGGTGTTACTCTCTCTAAAGCCAGTGGAACAGATCTGAAATACATGTTACTCTTTCTAAAGCCAGTGTAACAGATCTGAAATACGTGTAACTCTCTCTATAGCCAGTGGAACAGATCTGAAATACGTGTTACTCTCGCTAAAGTCAGTGAACAGATCTGAAATACATGTTACTCTTTCTAAAGCCAGTGGAACAGATCTGAAATACGTGCAACTCTCTCTATAGCCAGTGGAACAGATCTGATATACGTATAACTCTCTCTAAAGCCAGTGGAAAAGATCTGAAATACGTGTTATTCTCTCTAAAGTCAGTGAACAGATCTGAAATATGTGTTACTCTCTCTAAAGCCAGTGTAACAAATCTGAAATAGGTGTTACTCTCTCTAAAGCCTGTGGAATAGATCTGAAATGCATGTTACTCTCGCTAAAGCCAGTGGAATAGATCTGAACTACATATTACTCTTTCTAACGCCAGTGTAACAGATCTGAACTATGTGTTACTCTCTCTCAAGCCAGTGAACATATCTGAAATATGTTTTCCTTTCTCTAAAGCCAGTGGAACAGATGTGAAATATGTGTTTCTCTCTCTCAAGCCAGTGAACAGATCTGAAATACATGTTACTCTCTCTAAAGCCAGTGGATAGATCTGAAATACGTGTTACTCTCTCTAAAGCCAGTGGACAGATCTGAAATACGTGTTACTCTCTCCAAGCCAGGGGAACAGATCTGAAATACGTGTTACTCAATCTCTAAAGCCAGTGTAACAGATCTGAAATACGTGTTACTCTCTCTAAAGCCAGTGGACAGATATCTGACATACATGTTACTCTCTCTAAAGCCAATGGAACAGATCTGAAATACATGTTACTCTCTCTAAAAGTCAGTGAACAGATCTGAAATACATGTTCCTCTGTCTAAAGCCAGTGTAACAGATCTGAAATACGTGTTACTCTCGGTAAAGCCAGTGGAATAGATCTGATCTACATATTACTCTCTCTAAAGCCAGTGGAACAGATCTGAAATACGTGTCACTCTCTCTTAAGCCAGTGTAACAGATCTGAAATACGTGTTACTCTCTCTAAAGCCAGTGGAAAAGATCTGAAATACATGTTACTCTCTGTAAAGCCAGTGGAATAGATCTGAAATATGTATAACTCTCTCTAAAGCCAGTGGAACAGATCTGAAATGCGTGTTACTCTCTCTAAAGCCAGTTGAACAGATCTGATATATGTATAACTCTCTCTAAAGCCAGTGTAACAGATCTGAAATATGTGTTCCTCTCTCTATAGCCAGTCGAACAGATCTGAAATACGTGTAACTCTCTCTAAAGCCAGTGGAACAGATCTGAAATATGTGTTCCTCTCGCTCAAGCCAGTGGAATAGATCTGAAATACATGTTATTCTCGCTAATGCCAGTGGAATAGATCTGAACTACATATTACTCTTTCTAAAGCCAGTGGAATCCATCTGAAATACGTGTAACTCTCTCTAAAGCCAGTGTAACAGATCTGAAATAGGTGTTACTCTCTCTATAGACAGTGGAACAGATCTGAAATACGTGTTACTCTCGCTAAAGTCAGTGAACAGATCTGAAATACATGTAACTCTCTCTAAAGCCAGTGGAATAGATCTGAAATACATGTACCTCTCTCTAAAACCAGTGGAACATATCTGAAATACATATTACTTTTTCTAAAGCCAGTGGAACAGATCTGAAATACGGGCAACTCTCTCTATAGCCAGTGGAACAGATCTGATATACGTTTAAGTCTCTCTAAAGCCAGTGGAAAAGATCTGAAATATGTGTTACTCTCTCTAAAGTCAGTGAACAGATCTGAAATATGTGTTACTCTCTCTAAAGCCAGTGTAACAGATCTGAAATAGGTGTTACTCTCTCTAAAGCCAGTGGAATAGATCTGAACTACATATTACTCTTTCTAACGCCAGTGTAACAGATCTGAACTATGTGTTACTCTCTCTCAAGCCAGTGAACTGATCTGAAATATGTTTTTCTTTCTCTATTGCCAGTGGAACAGATCTGAAATATGTGTTTCTCTCTCTCAAGCCAGTGAACAGATCTGAAATACGTGTTACTCTCTCTAAAGCCAGTGGACAGATCTGAAATACGTGTTACTCTCTCCAAAGCCAGGGGAACAGATCTGAAATACGTGTTACTCAATCTCTAAAGCCAGTGTAACAGATCTGAAATACGTGTTACTCTCTCTAAAGCCAGTGGACAGATCTGACATACGTGTTACTCTCTCTAAAGCCAATGGAATTGATCTGAAATACGTGTTCCTCTCTCTATAGCCAGTGGAACAGATCTGAAATACTTGTTACTCTCTCTAATGCCAGTGGACAGATATCTGACATACGTGTTACTCTCTCTAAAGCCAGTGGACAGATCTGAAATACGTGTTCCTCTCTCCAAATTCATTGGAACAGATATGAAATGCATGTAACCACCATAATTTGCAAATAATTTCTTTAAAAATGTGTTTTCAATTGGATTTTTTTTTTCTCATGTTGTGTCATAATTTGTCTCTGAGGTAAACCCATGATGAAAATTGGAGACCTCTCTCATCTTTTAAGTGGGAGAACTTGCACAATTGGTGGCTGACAAAATACTTTTTTGCCCCACTGTACATGTTACTTTCTCTAAAGCCAGTGGACAGATCTGAAATACGTGTTACTTTCTCTAAAGCCAGTGGAATAGATCTGAAATACGTGTTACTCTCTCTAAAAGTCAGTGAACAGATCTTAAATACGTGTTACTCTCTCTAAAGCCAGTGGAACAGATCTGAAATACATGTAACTCTCTCTAAAGCCAGTGGAACAGATCTGAAATATGTGTTACTCTCTCTAAATCCAGTGGAACAGATCTGAAATACGTGTTACTCTCTCTAAAGCCAGTGGAACAGATCTGAAATTCGTGTTACTCTCTCTAAAGCCAGTGGAACAGATCTGAAATACGTGTTCCTCTCTCTAAAGCCAGTGGAACAGATCTGAAGTATGTGTTACTCTCTCTAATGCCAGTGGACCAGATCTGAAATACATGTTACTCTCTCTAAAGCCAGTGGAACAGATCTGAAATACGTGTTACTCTCTCTAAAGCCAGTGGAATAGATCTGAAGTACGTGTTACTCTCTCTAAAGCCAGTGGAACAGATCTGAAATACGTGTTACTCTCTCTAAAGTCAGGGAACAGATCTGAAATACGTGTTCCTCTCTCTAACGCCAGTGGAATAGATCTGAAATACGTGTTACTCTCTCTTAAGCCAGTGGACCAGATCTGAAATACGTGTTACTCTCTCTAAAGCCAGTGGAGCAGATCTGAAATACGTGTTACTCTCTCTAAAGCCAGTGGAATAGATCTGAAGTACGTGATACTCTCTCTAAAGCCAGTGGAACAGATCTGAAATACGTGTTACTCTCTCTAAAGTCAGGGAACAGATCTGAAGTACGTGTTCCTTTCTCTAACGCCAGTGTAACAGATCTGAAATAGGTGTTACTCTCTCTAAAGCCAGTGGAATAGATCTGAAATACGTGTTACTCTCTCTTAAGCCAGTGGACCAGATCTGAAATACGTGTTACTCTCTCTAAAGCCAGTGGAGCAGATCTGAAATACGTGTTACTCTCTCTAAAGCCAGTGGAATAGATCTGAAGTACGTGATACTCTCTCTAAAGCCAGTGGAACAGATCTGAAATACGTGTTACTCTCTCTAAAGTCAGGGAACAGATCTGAAGTACGTGTTCCTTTCTCTAACGCCAGTGTAACAGATCTGAAATAGGTGTTACTCTCTCTAAAGCCAGTGGAATAGATCTGAAATACGTGTTCCTCTCTCTGAAGCCAGTGAACAGATGTGAAATATGTGTTCCTCTCTCTGAAGCCAGTGTAACAGATCTGAAATAGGTGTTACTCTCTCTAAAGCCAGTGGAACAGATCTGAAATACGTGTTCCTCTCTCTAAAGCCAGTGGAACAGATCTAAAAATACGTGTTACTTTCTCTAAAGCCAGTGTAACAGATCTGAAATACGTGTTACTCTCGCTAAAGCCAGTGGAATAGATCTGAACTACATATTACTCTCGCTAAAGCCAGTGGAATAGATCTGAACTACATATTACTCTCTCTAAAGCCAGTGGAATAGATCTGAACTACATATTACCCTCTCTAAAGCCAGTGGAACAGATCTGAAATACGTGTTACTCACTCTAAAGCCAGTCGAAAAGATCTGAAATACATGTTACTCTCTCTAAAGCCAGTGGAATAGATATGAAATACGTGTTACTCTCACTAAAGCCAGTGAACAGATCTGAAATTCACGTTGCTTTCTCTAAAGCCACTAAACAGACCTGAAATACATGTTATTATTGCTCCAAGTCAGTGTAACAGATCTGAAATACATGATGCTCTCTCTAAAGCCAGTGAACAGATCTGAAATGCACGTTGCTTTCTTTATAGCCAGTGTAACAGATCTGAAATTCACACTGCTCTCTCTAAGACCAGTGTAACAGATCTGGAATACACGCTGCTTTCTCTAAAACCAGTGTAACAGACCTGGAATACATGTTACTCTCTCTAAAACCAGTGTAACAGACTTGGAATACATGTTACTCTCTCTAAAGCCAGTGGAACAGATCTGAAATGCATGTAACTCTCTCTTAAGCCAGTGGAACAGATCTGAAATAAGCGTTGCTCTCTAAAACCAGTGTAACAGATCTGGAATACACGTTAATCTGCCTAAAGCAGTGGTCTCCAACCCAGTTCCTGCAGATTTTATCTCCAACCAAAATCTAACACACCTCTTTGACTTGTTCAAGAACTTCTTCAAGGCAATAATCAGGTATACAGGTGTGCATGATTAAGGCTGGAGATAAAACCTGCAGGAAGGTAGATCTCCAGGAACAGGGTTGGAGACCACTGCCCTAAAGCCAGTGCAACAGATCTGAAATACACGCTACTCTCTCTAAAGCCTGTATAACATATCTAAAATATGCGTTGCTTTCTCTAAAGTCAGTGTAACAGATCTGAACCATGCGTTTCTCTCTTTTAAGCCAGTGTAACAGATCTGAAATACACATTGCTCTGTCTACAGCCAGTGTAACAGATCTGAAATATTCGTTGCTCTCTCTAAAGCCAGTGTAACAGATCTGAAATACACATTGCTCTCTCTACCACCAGTGGAACAGATCCAAAATACACATTGCTCTCTCTAAAGCCAGTGTAACAGATCTGAAATATGCATTGCTCTCTCTAACGGCAGTGGAACAGATCTGAAATACATGTTACATTACTCTCACGTTTTTATCTGTTTCTAAGAAAAGAGACCAGCAGAAAAGAACGGGCCACTCATGTGAAGTGAGCTGTAGGAGATAAACACTGGAAGCTGGGCTAAAATTCCTACCTTTGTTCTGCTCATTTCACGGTGGAAAACTTTGTCCATGAGCCCAGCGTTGTGAAAAGTTTGGGGATGTGTTTGGGGAGGAATAGACTGATGAAGGATGCTGTACTGACTGTATTTAAACATAAACATTGCAGTAGTGGGGCTTTAGGAGACGGCTGGAGGTAAGTTGGCTGTAATTCTATAAATAGATAATCTAGATCTTCAGCAGAGCCACAGAGCTAGATGAAGTGCTCAGCGGACAATAGTACCTGTATGCATTTCAATACACATGCTTATTGGTTTGTTTATGTTATGGCTGAATGGAGGAAACTGCCTCTGGTTTTCAATACAAAAACTTTCCTATGATACAGTAATAGAATATCAGTGCCTGGGTTTTCACATGTTTGTGTTTTATGCCTCTTATTTATTTTATTTGTTTTTATTTTATTTTTATTTTAGTTTTTGAATTCCATTGAAAAGACAGTAATTTATATTATGGCTGTTTCTTTACTGGAGATAAATGCAAAGGTTTTGGGAGCTCTGCTTGTATTCAGCATCTAAATATTGATATTATTGAGAGTTTAAATAAAAAAAAAAAAAAACTGTGAATTTACCCAAATGAAACATCCTGCTGTTCTGAGCAGATGGTAGCTGGTGAGTTCAAAATGGATTTTTTTTTAGCAGTGGAGGTTATAACCTGTCCATCTACTTTCCTTTAACTTGTACATTTATATTAAACAGTGAGTCTAGAATAGGAGCTCAGAATACTTTTTCTCTCTAAACATTAATGAGAAATAATTAATGTTATTTCCAACCTTACTGAGATCCACACTTCAACCCAAACTAACTGTGGTTTTTGGAGAGATAATGTGTTAGAATATGTTATTCCTGAAGTGCTTGAGCTGTTGTTTGGACAAAATGACATCATGCGCATCACCTCCTGGTGGAATGCTGGAGAAACTTTCACAAGTAAACAACACTTTGTGAACCGTGTTCTAATGCTTTTCAGTTATTCTGATCGACTTAATCGCATTCAAAACTTTAGTTGTGAAAGACTACGAAAAGACAAGCCATAACTGAAAAAAACTGCAATATCACTTTTTATATTTGCCCATGACCTTTAATTTCCTTTTAAAAATAGTGTCAAACATATATGTGGTAATTAGATTTTCTTTGCATGTAGTTATTTGTTGTCATTTGTTTATTAGGAATCCTTATGACTACATTGTGTGCTCTGTTTGATTTGTATTTCAGTCTGATCCAGTTCTTCAGCAAGATGAAAAAATGGGCAGATATGTCAAATCTGTCACAGGATTTTCGTAACCGTATAAGCTGCCTTGAGAGGAATTTTGAAGTGTCAACTGTAATCTTTCAGAAATTTGAGCCAATATTTTTTGACATGTTCCAGAGCCATGCAGGTGAACCTCCACAGCAGCCAAGAGGCAGGAAACACAGGTATATTTTCTTTCTCATTATCACCTGTGCTGAGTTTCACAGCTTGCATTCTAGTACTGTGTATGCTTCACCTGTCCCACATCAATTCGCAGTCTGAGACCCGAGAAGGATGTTTGTATCGGTCCCTGATAATTGTTCTTTTTAACAATAAGGCATTAAAAAAAATGCTGTGTTTTGTAAGGAATCATCTTCCCAAGGCCTCACTAGAGGCTGACATTTTTTTCGGGAATCCCACGGGTCACGGGATTCCCGCGGGATGGGGAGTCAACTTTACTATTAATCATGTGATTGGGACGGTACAGGATAAAAAGTTAACGGGAGCGGGAATTAACGAATAGGGAAAAACAAACAAACAAAAAAAACATAGGACAGGCGCAGCCATTTTGTAGTTTTCTTTCAATAAGCCTACACTGTAACGCAAGTCAAAAGAACTACACGGCTCAGAAGCCAACAGTGCTTCCGGCCTCTGCTTTCCGCCGGAATTAAAAGAACAGCAGCAATGGAGGGAGCATACACTAGCGGAGAAACACAGAGAGTAAAAATTGATTTGCAATGAAAAGTTAAGTAAAGACCTATCAATTAAGCTCACAGAACTGGCAGGGAAGTCACTAATATTACAGAACTTTATGAGAGTCGAGTGTGACGGTGTTAACACGCTGTATGCTTCTTGTAAAACGTGTTTAGTCTTTAGACAGTTCTCCTGCTTGGTGCAGTATTTTTTGTTTAAGCAATTTAATACATTAAAGTAGTGTCATATATTGAACGAGTGCTCAATAAATTAGTAAAATGCAACTTTATATGTTATGTTTGGGTTTATTCAACAAGGTAGGCATGGTGTGACCCATGTTTTCTTGTTGTTGTTTTTTTAATTTGTTTTTTACTGAAACTGACCTCCAAAAGAGCTAGAAACAGGGACTTAGCAGCTGGTCCTCCATAGAAAAACTATAGGGACCACAGGCCATGTATTATTTATGTTTAGTGCCCTTTAGTGAAGGTTTTTTGTTTGAATAAAGGCAATAAATGCCTCCCTATATTACCACAGATGAACTGTTTCTGTTGCCATATCTTTTGAAATAAAACTGCAGAACACAAAGTAATCTAAAAAAGAATGGGAAGAAGATCAAATCAAATTCAATGTATTGCCTAAAGACTAAAAGAAAAAAAAATGGGAGCGGTACAGGAGCGGGAGTCATTCTGAATTGGAGTGGGATGGGAGTGGGAGTCATTTTACCAGGAGTGGGATGGGACAGGAATTTTTTTTTTTTTTTTTACTCTGGCCCGGGATTGGGGCAAGACAAGATTTTTTTCTGTGGGAGCAGGATGGGACAGGAGTGAAAATCCACTAACTAAGAACTAAATCAATCTTAGAATCACAATGGCCACATCTAACACGAAATTGCCTTCTGTGTCATTTTTACCTTGTTTGAGGTGTTTGAGCATGGTTGTGGTTCCTGATGCAAGCGCTGATGAGAAAACGTTTTTTTTTAATTCCATCCTAATATGAAAGCAGCTGACACCATACACTGGGCAGGAGGATATCAATAAACATTAAATTGCACACTACAAATAAAGCTGCGCTTTGATATTATGGAGTCTGATGCTATCAAATGCATTTGAAGACTGAACCAACAGGAAAAATGTGTGGCAGTGGGGTGAGTTAGCAGTTAGTTAGTTCCTCCACCTTCACAGCTGAAGTGTGCTTGAGCAATGTAAGTAATCCCCACTGCTCCGAGTGTGTGTGCTCACTTTGAATGGGTTAAAAGCAGAGTGTAGTTTTCTTTGCAGGCTTAATACAGTATATAAAAAAACCTCTGGTGTAAAAGAGTTGAAGTTCACCAGGAGGAAACAAAAGGACGAAGTGCAGCCAAGCACATTAAAACAGTGTAATAAGTTGTCACAAAGACAGTCAAAAGTAAAGCAGTTAACAAATTCGTTGACTTAAAATAACTACTTTTTAGCAGCCTGTGCTAAACAGTTTGCTTGCAGGCATTGTAATAATCTTTGAAGATGCTATTGTATAAGTTTTTATTTCTTTGTATATTTTTCTGTAATCGCGTGGTGTGTTACTGAACAATGCAGGGGAATTTACATAGCTGGAATACCTAATATTAATAGCACTGGGAAGTTCCAGAAGTTTGGAAATAAGTACATTTTTAGAATGTATGAAATGATTTTCTCAAACAATTTAATCATTAGAAGCATGGGTGAGGGGGTAGTCAGGATTCAGTGTTAAATTGTTAAAGATTTTAAATAAGCAAAACATCTATCATCTCGAAACTTGCTAATGTATTTACATTTGATTGAATTTTTCATGTCAGTGATTAAATTGTGTATTTATATATATTATTTCATTATCTTTGTATTATTCCACAGTTCCGTCTGAAAGAAGAAGATTCACTGGTGAGTTTTAACCACTATTTTTTATTTTTTTATTTTTTTTTATTTTTTTTGCACTGTGAAATCTTTTAAACTGTGAAATGGGCATCAAAGAATTAATTTAGGTTGCCCTTAAATTTACAAAGACCCTTATCATACACAGGTATGGCTTGGCATTCACCTGGAGAAAAATTTTCTTGTGTTAGGTGACGAAAGTGTCGAGTTTTTCTCTCGGATAAAGAACATACTAAATTTTATGTTTACTTATTGATGGTCCCTTTTCCCACCTGTCTCTAAAGATGCATAAGATGCCACAGGACTTCCTGCCATGTGATTAAAATACTGAATGTGCCGTGAAGGATTGTGGGTCCTCTCACACTGCAAGTAAGAGTGGCTTTTATCTCATTTGCAGTGAAATTGGGATAATTCAAAGAATTATTATTAGTGTATGTAATAAATACAGAGCACAAAACGAGATGTAGGATGATCTGCTGTGGCGACCCCTTACTGGAGCAGCCAAAAGATGAAGATATTTTCCAATTTTATTCAGTCTCATAAATTAACTCTTCTAAGGAGTCATGGCTTTAAGTGTCTGATTAAATCCCTCAAGCAACCCATCCCACTTAGGATGGTACACACAGGTGCATCTTATATAGAACACCCAATAATAATTAATACATATCATATATCCCTCGTGGGAGATAACACTGAAGATTGCTGCCACAACACTATGTGCAGAATTGTTTCCCAGTGGCAGTGCCTCCAGGTATCATGTTGTGCAATCCACTATAACCCAAAGCAATACGCATTTCAGAATCAGCTTTATTTGGCAAGTTAGTGAGCACAAACAAGGAATTTGACTCCGGTTTGAATCACTCCCTTGATAGGGGAAATATAACAATTTCAAGCCACGCGGAGTAGCTGGAAGCCCAGCAGCTGTAGTGCACTGTCCAGGATGCGTAAAGATGAGAGCGTAGTGCTTGATCCCCTCCATCTTAGCTTGACAAGCGCTCCTGTGCAATTTCCACATTGGCATCTCCAGCATAAACCATAGAGAGCTGCTGCACCTCTGACCAAAAGCTCAGAAAAACTTTCCAGTTCAGTGAAAATGTGAAAAGTGAAAATGTTCTGGAATAAGACTGACCAGTGCTTAAGAGTTCCTCACTGGTGTTAGTAACCAGAGAGAGGCAGCAGAAGGTTAAACTCCCCCCACCCCCCCCGACAAACTAGACAAAGTACTAGAGAAAGAACTACTGAGGTGACCATCTGCGGCTCCATCATGGAGGGGTTATTTCAGGCCTATCTAATGGCGAGGGTGCAGTGGGTTTTTGGAGTGGCCCGTGGATTAACCAGCTGGCATTCACAACAAGTTGCACACCCGGCAAACATTGCCATGAGCACTGAGACAGTTTCGTTTTTCTGCACACAAGGAAGCTGGGGGTTTTGACAATCAATTGCTCGCTTTGTAAACTGTGTAGAGGGAAGGAGTCCCCACTCTCTCTAGTGTTCCCCTGATGTGGAGCTGCTTCTGCATCCAGTGCTGTTGAAATGTCTGTGTATTTTATCATAGAAGTACCATAATGAAACAAACTTGTGAGATGATAACTAGTTTTCATCTGTTTTCTTTTTGCTTAACAGCCAAAAACAGTTGACATTACAGCAAGGAAAAATAACCAGTTGCCAGTTTTTAACAAGAACCTTGGGCACCAGTGGATGTTCATGAATGCTCCAGTGAACAGATCCCACGTTCACCAATCACATTTCACAGCCCTCCATTGATTCAGGCTTTGATGGATTGTGACTAGATTACAACCTGAATCCACCCAGGCCTTATGTGTACTCCCTGGTATTCTCACTACCACTCTGAGTTCTTGCTGGATCAGGGAAAACCTCAATCCTGAGGTGATGCTGATTCAAGAATAGCCCAGATGTGTGCCTTAGTCAGCAACTTTGGACAAGGCACAGGACACACTTGCCAAGCATCTTCCTGGGGCTGCATGCCTCTGTTGTAAGAAACAATTTCCTGCAGGAATCCTTCAGCTCCAGGATGAAATTTAAGGCCTCCTCTAGAGTCAGCAACCAGATGTGCTAGCCATGCTGTTTAGGTGAGCTTCACTTCAGCTTGCCATAGATCAGTCAGTTTGCTGATGGCATCTGTTTAACCACTCACTGATCATCCAGCCACCTCATGCATATTCCTGATGCTTGACAGAAATGATCAAGGAAAGTCTTATTCTGAAGCCTCATCTTGGTGGGACTGGTGTCAGGGAAGCCCAGGGCCATGAGGGAGGCAATGGCAACACTAAACCTCTAGAGCAGGGCCCAGAGCCCATTTTTGCTGCTCTAGGCATAGTACCTGGATGTGATGTGCCTGATCCACCTGCAGGAAGACCAGTGCCTGGTGCTGGCTTCTGTGGGTTCTAGCAATGTTTTTCATAAAATCGCTGATCACCACTACCCATTTACATTTTACATTTACAGCATTTGGCAGACGCTCTTATCCAGAGCGACTTACAATTATCATTTTTATACAACT
>JBCNYH010000006.1:31496358-31507710 GCA_039654325.1 Tandanus tandanus
GGGGTTGTAGAAAATTTTTTAGATTCCTCCTTAAATTAATTTTACTATGTAAAGCTGCTTTGTGACAATGTCAATTGAATTGAATTGTATTTGTCGCTAATTTCATTTTTAAAACTTTTTTTCATTTTTATTTTATTCAGAAGTTCACTCATTTATATCTGATTTGTTAATTTAATAGTTAATTCATTTATAACTGATTTGTTAATTTAATATCTGTATCCTGTTATTATTGCCATCATCTTATATGCACTGATTAAGTCATGTTCTTTTCTCGCGATTTCATGCTCTCACGAGTAAAAAAGCAGCCTTTTCAAACTGGCTAATGCAAACTATTAAACGGATTTTGGCAGATTGCAAATTTAAAACTGTGAATAAAAACCACCTGATAATATGTCCAAGGCTAAGGGGTAACGGAGGGACACTTGCTATTTTTGGTCTAGAACTCCTATGCTATCATGGGAAGAACAAAATAACATGTAGTATAGTAAAAGGACCACCTTAGATTGTTAATTAAGGAGAAAAAATTATTGGAATGAAAAAGTTTTAGGGGGCCCAAATTTTTTACGAAAAGTTGTCGATAACGGAGGGAAGCAAAATGAACGTCTAAATATTTGCTGTTTCATCTGAGTGTAACCTTGCGAAGTGGCAATCTTGAAGGGTCACTCAATATTTCTTTAGCCTGGGTTTTATTCAGACTGTCATGGTAACGGAGGGACACTGATGAAAAGTAACGGAGGGACACATTTAAAAAATTTTTTTACTAAAGCACTACGGTGGTCTTTTTTTTTTTGTTTGTTTGGTTTTTTTTTTACATCAAATTCCTCTGGGTTATGTTGAAATTTGAATTTAAAGTATAATTTGATCACATTAGAATACTTTTTCACTCAGTTTATACAGTGTCCAGCAGGCTCCAGTTTGAGCTGGCATCAATTTTAGTAGAGTGGGTTCTCGACTAATGAATGAGAATATCACGTGAAAAAACTTACTTAAGTAACCTGAAATGTTTTGACTGAACATCTGAAGATTCACACACAATTTTATTTGTCAAACTCAGTAAGCAATTACATCATTCAGCAATAAGAAGATATTAAGGAAGATTCAGACATAGCCCAGAAAGCGCCATGGCATGCTGATTTGACAGGCAACGAACATCAAGGAAAGCTTCCTGCTGCGGGATGTTTTACGGTCATTCAAATGCATGTTGCACCGCTTTCTGTGCCATGTTTAAACTGACTTTAATGTTATATCTAACGGTTGTACTACTTATAAACCCAACTTTGGTGTACAGAATACGAGGAATAACAGGGTTCGAAAATGCATTCTCCATATAGTGTTCGGTGATACAGGAATTCAGTGGAAGTGTTTACAAGATGTTTACAACCATTCTAACCCCTCCTGTATTCAGGAAAATAGGCATTTACAATCAGTATGAACACATGAATGGCTCACAAATTCAAAAAAAAAAAAAGAAAATCACAGTACAACTTGGTTGAAAGTTGATCACTGCTGTCTAAAAAGTCCCTTTATGTTTACAGTCTATTTGTTCTTACTTTCAACAGTTACCATTTCTGTTCAGATGCGGGTATCTATGATAAGTCCAAGAGTACTGTTTTTCAGATTGGTGGATTAAGAGAGCACTGTGTCAACGGAATTCTTTCATTCTACTGAATCTCATTTCTATGAATCAAACATTCAATACTTTAACAGACCAGCTTTTGGGTTCAGATTTATAAGCCAACCAAGTGAAGTCCTCAAATGATCCTCCCTTTTTTCATTAAAAATTCTGCAGAAACCATGGGCTTCATTCCTTCCTTAAAAAGCCAACAATATCTGGGCATAAATGAAGCCATTTTATGAACGGTAAGATTTTTGGTGAAGAATACAAAGAGGAAAAGAAGCCATGTTTAGGGTTGCTCAAAACAGATGTTTGAAAAAGAAGCCATGTGTGATGTGTGGAAAATACAGCAAATATGAAGCCGTCCTATGCCTGGATCATAATTCCAAACCAACTAGGGCAGTAGGAATGTATCCTGTATCAACCGTATCTTAAATTTGAAAAATTTGGACAGCATCTAACCCCCAAAAATCATAATTCGACAAACTTTTTTGAAAACTGATTTCACTATATCATTACACATCAAATTTACCTTTCTTTAAGAACGTTTTACTTTAATAAGTAAAAAAATGATATGAATTTTTTTTTTTTTGCGGTAACGGAGGGACAGGCTGAAATGGAGAAATGAACAATTTTTTTTAATACCCCGCCAAAATGAAATCGTGTCTTTTTAAATGCCTTTTCATACCATCATAAGATAAACATAATATCAGTTCATAATATTCCTTAAAACAGTTGCTGAATTAGACTTTTATAAAATAAGGGATGAAGTGCATTACGTGCAGTTTTGCGACTCCTATAGACTAAAGATGCAATATCTTTTTCCAGAGGAGATATTTCAATAATTTTCTGTATACCTTAGATTATAAGCTATGATCAGGCATAAAATAAATAATTTCACTCAGTTTGAAATTTTGCCCCTGACGCTAACCTCCCCTTGGCCTGGCCCATATTTTGATGTGTAACTGGAGAGGTTGGAAGGCTTTCAGTTCACTTAAAAAATTGTTCCTCTCAATTTTGTCGAACATGTCTAGATTGGTTGACAAACTGGACATCTTTGCTCTTCAAAGAATAGACTTTTCCGAGATACTGCTTTTTTCTAAGAATATGATTACAATCACCTTTTGACATCTGTTTCAAATCTCATCATTAGGAGTCCTAGACGGCGCTGAATCCAGTAATTTTGGCCACGGCCATTTCTGCCTCAATTTTTCTTTCACAATATCACAAAATAAGCAAAACATACTTTTTTGAAGTCTTCCTACAGTTTTTTGTCTGATCTGGAGTGACCTGACAAAAAGTTATCAAAATAATTTTTCTATGTTTAATAATGTGATAAATATTAACAAACTAATTTTGGTAGCTAGCATGCTAATTGCAAAGTCTTAAATATCTTACTATAATGCTAATAACATGAAACTTAAGACTTCTGTTCGTAATAAGACTGATGCTGTAAATTAAATTTGGTGAGCATGCTATAAATATAAGTCTATATCTTAAGAGTGGTTCATCTGATTTGTATGGAAGTTGGTGGGTACCATCAAAGGCCAGTCCTGTGCCCACCATTACAATGGTATTGCAATTGCTTAAAGTGAGTGTGGCCTATTATGCTAACAGTTACAATGTTTACAATTCACTAGTAATGTCCATGAGAATATTTTCAAATTTATGCATCATTGAATGTACCTACCGAAAATGTCACATGTGCATCACCAGGAGGGTTGGGGGTTTAAGCCCCCAAGAAATTTTGGTTATGGCTGTTACGATGGGGAAAAAGCCAAAGTATATCATAAATATTTAACAAAAACATCAACAGATGCTTTAAGAATTAGTCTCAGGGGTCAATGCAGAATTTTGTAAAGGGCTAGCCCAGATCCATCAGCTGTGTGTGTGTGTGTGTGTGTGTGTGTGTGTGTGTGTGTGATCTGCAGCACACATCCCTGATTAAAAACAGACACGCATCAAAAAAAGTGGACCGACGGAGTCCATCACCTGGCAAACGGCTGCTACATGCTAATATTAGCTCTTAATATCAGGACAAAACTTAACAATAACTTCAGAAAGCAAAGTCAGAAACTTACAAAACTTTTACAGGACAGAAAGAACATTTTACTGAATAAAAGTCAGATAGCCGTCTGAGAACATACATATCATGAAAACTTTTAGACAAGTTTATCAGCGGAACGTGACTCAACAACTACCTCTGACCATGCTTGAGACGGCTTTGGTCAGAGAGTGCACCGCACGTGCACGTACCGACGTCACCACACGGATACACACACTGAAAATCAAAAACACAGCCAAGAGGAGGGAAAACTACTTGAAATTATGAGAAGTGGGTGTTTTGGTGAAAGTCATTGGATGTGAGAACCTCAAACTGTTAGCGGTGAAAGATTTATCGCAGCAGCAGCGCATAAGGGTGAAGTCCAGGGTACGTTCGGGTGGGTAACGGCTGTCGGCTAGACCCGTATCCCATATCATTTTGACCATTGAAAAGGTGGAAACCCGCTGAAAGTTCTCATTCCTGCAATTTGTATTTTTCACACTGTCCCAAATTTTCCTGGGTTGTACTATTCTGACAGACTTTCTTGAGACTATCTTGAGGCAATCAGGCTGATACTGTTTTCACAGGCTTTTATATAGTATTGGGGTGTCCACAATGGTGCAAGTGTCATCATACCCAACTAATGCAATAGTCTATCAAGTTTATTAGGACAGATCTAATAAAAAGTTTAATTAAATTAGGACAGATCTAATAAAAAGTAAGAAAGATACAACCTTATTCTTAGCTGGTCTACCTGAGAAGTACATTAACTCTGGCCAGAAATATTTACAAATGCACAGCTAACATGAAATGTTTTTGTACAAGCATCAAATTCAAGGTGACAAAACCGGCAAATATGTATATTATTAAATAGCCAAATAGGGAATAAATCAGTGACACCTTCCAATACTTTTGATATTCCTTTAACGTAATGAATAGGCAGGTGTTACAGCTTCTTCGCATTCAAGTCAGTCTTTGCACTACACCTCCCAGCATGCACTTCACCAATCTTAGGCAACTGACTTTTGACACAGACCTCACATGACCCGGAATACACCTGTGTCCACTCACCTAATCACACGCCCAATATAAAAGCACCCAGTTCACAAACACACATTGTGACATATTACTCCTGTGTTTATTGCTAGTGTGTACCAAGCCTATGTTTTCTGACCAGTGTTGTCTTTTTGTTTATGATTCTCTGCCTGCCTGTGCCATTGTGATTCTCTTTATAATCCTTGCCTGCCTTGTATTCTTTGTCTTTACTCTGAATCTGCATTCTGTCTGTTTGAATGCATAGACCCGGGCTATTCAATTGCCGGCCCGGGGGCTGGAGCTGTACTGGCACTTTAAGTTGGCTATTATTTTAAAAAGTAAAAAAATATATATATTATTGAAAGAATTAATAAAAAATAAAAATATCTGAAGTTAATATTTTTGGATGATTCTGTGTCACAGCTGTTTCTCACCATGTTTGCCCTGCCTCACTGTGTCACAACCTGTTATCACGAACCAATCACCTTTTGAGGTCTCCGCTCTCCACGTGCTCTTCCTACATGTTTACTTTAAAAAAGCCGAGAAGTTGATTGGGAGAATAAGCGGATTAACAGTGAATGGACAGAGAACTGTTTTATCTGTCTGCTTAAAGCCCGTGTGTCTGGACAGCGCAAACCGGTATGTAATGAATATAATTTCAGAAGGTATATTAAAAACCCCATGATAACTTTAACTACTGTCCGGGCTCTGATACTGGTGTTCCTCATTCTCCCACATGAACACCATTAAAACTCATAATAGGACATCTCTCACTTCGCGCATCCGTGCATACGCCTGACTTCACTGCTCTTACTAAATTGAAAAACATGTCATTTTTCCTCATTAGATGTGATGTTGGTTACTAAATCAGTTAAGTAACACTTCTGTTCATCAAATTAGTAATTAGGATTGACAGGTAAAGTATTATGTCAGTGTGTTGATATTCACATTATCTTTTTTATTATATTATTTAAAACTGAACCTTTCTGTCTTACTATATACCTTCTTTTTCCTTTTCTTAGTATTATAATTAATAGCTTTGTTTTCTGTCTTGATATTCACATAATTATTTTCTTCTTCTTATTATTATTATTAAAATACTATTCACTCATATATTGTTATAGTTGTATTTAATACCACACTACACCCCTGTTGTTTTTGTTGGTACAGTTGTGTGAAGTGGATGTTGTCTGTTAGTTAAAAATTCTAAATGTCTGTGCTATGGCTCACCTGGATTAATTACCTAACGTGGTGTATTTTTTCATCTGAATGTAGAAATGCCTTGGGCCTATATGTCTTGATACAATACAATACCCAAATTTTATCAGGCATTTACAAAATACACTATGCGCACTTCCATGGTTTTTCAAGCCAGATTTCTTCGGCCCCTCATTTGGGATTCTTTTCATGATCCTGCCCCCATTCCAAATTAATTGAATAGTCCTGGCCTAAACCCTGCTTGCCCCAAGAGTATGATATTGAACTGTTTTTGGGTTCATTTGCCTTATCATCACTGTTGATCTGCATTTTGCACTTGTCACTCTCTGCTGCTCTGCAGCCTGACTGTAGGTTAAAATAAAAGGGACCATGTTTCAAGCTGTCTATATGTAAATATTTAGGATTTAAGCCCAAAATTATAATCCATCATCTCATATTTATTATTTGATCTCTAATCCAAATGTCTTCTATACTAAAAAAAAAAAAAAACAATTGGTCCTGTTACCCTAATACTTTTGGAGGAAACTAGATATGTGTCCGAGTTTGTAATGTACTTTTTATATACACTCAACAATACCTTAACAGAACGGTACCGCACATCCCCGAAAACACATGCAAATGTTATATTAAAACCAAAAATTCAACCACAGATTTTAATTTAAACTAATAACTTCTCGGGGGAAAAACAAGTCTCCATACAGAATTGTCACTCACTTCATTTCTTTTCGCATTATTCTTTGTAAAATCTAGACTGTTGCATGTGAGAAGGTGATTGGCTAAATTTCTAAATTCATGTTGTTTACAATTTACACAAAATTTATAAATTAAGTTGCTTTCTGCCAATGTCCATCAGTAAAAGCGCTATATAGTTCATATTATTATATAAAACTGATTTAAATCAGCAGTTTCTGAAATCCTCGATCTAACCCACCTAGTACCAACAAACATGTCCTGGTAAAAATCGCAGAGATCACACTTTTTCTTCATTCTTGCATGTCTAACTTAATGGAGAGTGAGTACACATTAAGAGGGTCATTATGATAAGACTGCATGTATTTATATTACATTTCCTATCATTATTCCCAGTATCTACCTTACTGTATTCTGTCATCATCATAATGTAGGGTTTTCCGAGGAACAACCAGCAATGATGTGCCAGGATGGCCTGTCAAGCATAACTGATCTTAACTCCTCCACAGACTGCAGGCCAGTATCGCGACACAGCTGGTTCACAAACGTCAGATGCTGACCACAGCGGGAAAACCGGACATGCTGTGGCTCCCAAAGAACTAGGTTATGTGCCGCAAAGTCTAGGTGGTGAGTGCAGTGCCCTACTAGCCGTAATCTCCTTGATCTGATTTTTGATGAGAGTGGTGGCATATCTCCATAAAGCTCTTCGTTTGGGATGCGATCCTGCCAGGTGATGTTGCAGACATTACGGAGCATTCAAGTACAGCAGCTGTCCAACTTTTTTCTTCCCTGGCTGTTAGGTATTGTTAGCGTATCGCATCCATAAGTTAAATTTGTTTCAACCGAGGCCACAAAAATGTGCCTTTTTAACATGTCCGCCAGGAATGGCAGATGTTGTTCATCTTATGAAGCAATGAAGCACATGCCAAGCCTGTGCCTGTCTCACTCTTATATCTTTCTCTGTTATTAGAGATAATAGAGTGAAAAGGGCACAGGTTTGGTGTGCGCTTCATAAGATGAAGAACATCTGAATACCGTATTCTGTACTTTGGTTTGATGAATTAAGAACAGTAAGTAAGGACAACTTTTTGTACATTTTTACAATTAGTTTACCAATAATTATAGAAGTATACATAACTAAATAATAGGGTAACATGATATATTGAGAGGCAGTGGTGGTCCGGTGGTAGGCTGATCCCAAGGTCGGGGGTTCAAGCCCCGCTTTCAACGGGTTGTCACTGCTGTCCCCCAGTGCAGCTAACTGGCTTATCAAAGACCGGCCATGTCTCTCACTGTCTGTGGTGAGAGGCATGTAAAAGAACCATTGCTGACTTTCGTGAAGAGTAGGCTGCATTGCCATTAGCGTGTTTCTGGCCTGGCGAGCTGTCCAGGGTGTACTCTGCCCTCGCTCAGAGTCGGCTGAGATGGGAGCCAGTATCCTCGCAACCCAAATTAGGACTAAGCGCTTCAGAAAATGAATGAATGACATATTGATACAATGATAAATAGTAATGGATTGGGCTCTCTATGCAATATAAAAACTACGGCTGAACACAGAAATTGGCAAATGTACTGCACCTGCTGTCTTTGTTTCCTCTTCCTTTATATCATCCTTCACTTCCACATCGGCAGCCTGTTTCAGTTGTGGGGTCAGTGTGGTGCTGTCAAGTTTGGGTTTGACCTCTGACTCTACTGAACCCAAGAACAACTCCTGTTTTATGTCATGGTTACCTTCGGGGTCTGGGAACACAGAGTGGCCTGGTACTGTGGTGGAAAAGGTGGGAAACAAAGGACATGAAGAAGGCAAAGGGTGTGGGATGATTGTAGGGTTGGCTGGACTATTGTCTACTAGTTCTAAAGAATTTTCAAGGAGTTTGCCAGAATCTTCTTTTACCAACAATTTTTCACTTGGGTCATGGGGAGATCCTTCAAGTAGCTCCTCCAGGGTCCCTTTGCATGGTAAATCATAAGGTTCTGTTAAGGGCACTTTATCTGTCTCCATTAGGAGTTTTTCACAAGATTTTTCCAAGTAAACTTGACAATGATCCTTTAGCTCATTTGGCATGTTGCAATCTACCTTTACGGGCTCCAACTGATTTTCCATTAATGTCTCCATTGGTGACAGATTATTCGTTTTGCTTTCAATTTCCTTTAGCTTCTGATCAGTTACTAAATTGCTATGGCCACCTTGGGAAGTTTTCTCTTTCTTAAACTGATATTCTATATGTTCTTCTGAACTAGTGTTACAATGTGCGATGTCAGAATCACTCAACTTTTCATTAATGGATCCTGCTTGGTCAATGCCAACATCTGAGAGTGCAAGAGTTTGTGGAGCAATATATGGAGTGGCAGATAAGTCAGGCTGTTCCATGGAAGACTCTCCAGCATTTATATCCTTGAACAACATGTAGCTTGGTGCCAGTGGTTCTACGTGGTCACTTTGCGAATCAGAACTGGGTATGCTTAAACAGCCTGTAAGTGGATCCTCTCGTTCCTGTCCATCTTCAGACTGAGCAGGGTCCAGGAATTCTGTTTCTAGTGACGGTTCTCCCAAGATAGGATCACCTTCATTAAATATATCAGAGTTTTCAGCATGATCTGAGCTTCCCCATGCAGTCTCAAGTTCATCTAGTTCCACTGAAGGGGCCATTAAGCCATTCTCCTCTGAGGACCCCTGTTCTCCCACAAGGACATCATTTCGGAGTTTCTCATCTATAGAATCAGTCAAGTCCCCTTGTGCCCCAGTAATGTCTCCTTGCACATCATATGAGTTTAACATACTCTGACCAGCTGAGGCTGAATTAAATGGAAATCCATTAAAGGATTCTTTGCTGCTTTTACTGTGGAGAGAGTCAGAGGCTAAGGATTCATGCTGTAAAGAACCAAGATCCAAAGACTCATTCATTGTGGGACAGTCCAAGAAGCTTTCCCTGGAGTTTGCAGGCACAGACAAAGTGCTTTCTGATTCTGAAGCTGCCACTACTTCTGAGGCTTGGTGGTGTCCATGAGCATCTAGGTGGTGTATTTGTGTGGAGTGTAAGCATGTATGATGATACTCTGTAGGCTGTGGAGAATGGCAATGCCCTAGATAGCAGTGTTGATGGGGAATGCTTGACACTGGGCTTCCATGGTTTTCTTTCTGGATGTAGTTATGATAAGTCTCCAGGAAAGACAAATGAGAATCCTTCAATATGTAGAAGTCAGTGCGGCTAAGGCCATGCTTGGCTACACCAGTGAGAAGATCACGGTCATGTTTGCCACATTCCCACCAAACAGGCAAGTAAAGACTAGGACGACACAGCTTTAGCCGTTCCTCTAAAAGTGGATGACGCAACACCTGCTCACGAATCTTTCGCATGAGCTCAATGCGATACAATGTACGAGCTGCTCGTTCTTCAGTAATGGGTTCTATACATAAAGTGGGGTCAACCAGACCTGCAGAGGAAAAAAGTCAGAATTATAATTTAAGTAGCAAAACTAATTAATCCAATTTGTCATTGCTTTCTGCATCCATTTCTACCTTCATCTTTTCTTGGTGGCAGTCTGCAGGCAGTACGACACATAGACACAAAACTCCAAAAATATCTTTCCAAACTTTCATCTGTTTTTCTTTCCAAACGAGCAAAGATACGGAACTGGTGCCAGTCAAAAACCTTCTTCTCTGGGTCATACACCACCCCGAATGAGGACACAGTACGGTAGAAATCAGCCTGTTCACGGCGTGTCCACCTGTGATAAGAACACATAGGAATTGTGGGGGAAATTAATTCAGTTAAAATCAGCTTTAAAAAACTGTAACAGTAAGTGTTGGTAATTACTAATTTCATTTTCTTATGTCATGGCTCCAAAAAACACGATAAGTAGAAAACAAGTTCTGTGTTCCTACATAAATAATAAATTGGTTGCAAGTGTAGGATTTTCAAGTATCCCTTTAAATATCTCATTTGCCTTGGTTATGGGCCAATACCAGAAAAAGTTTGTTTAATGTATACAAAATGCAATGGCTGTTTATTTAAATGGTGCAGCTTGGCTTGATCATTTTCTTGTTGTTCATCTGTGATGCCAAATCATTTATTTTTAAAATTGCACACTAATACGGAGTGCATCACCACATGCATTATTGTTGAGATAGTATTTAAAACGATATGAAATGGGTATCAGATTTGATTTTCAAAGTTTCAGAATTGGTGAAAAAGAAAATTCCTTTGTGTGAATGCAATTTATTTTACTGACCACCAATTTGCATGCTAATGTGGCCATCCCCATGACCTTTATTAAACCCCACAGTTTCTGAGAACAGATTATGTTCTCTAGAATAACAGTTTAATGTTATGTTCAGGCGGCACGGTGGCACAGTGATTAGCACATCTGCCTCACAGCAAGAAGGCCTGAGTTCGACTCCCGGGCTCAGGCGTTTCTGTGGGGGGTTAGCATGTTCCTCCCGTGCTTGCATGGGTTTCCTCCGGTTTCCTCACACAGTGCAAAAACATGCACAGTAAGCTAACTGGCAGTTCCAAATCACCCCTAGGTGTGAGTGTGAACGGTAATTGGGATTAAGACGTGTGAGAGTGGGAGTACGTGGGGAGGAGGGTGGGGGAGGATGGAAGGAGGTGCCCTGGTTTCCGGGCTGTGCGGCCGGAGCATCGGGGTGGGTGCTGGCCCGCGCTGGGTAATTGTCTGGGGGGCCTGGTTCTCCTGGGCGTGGTGCAGGCCCTCTGCCTTGGGGAGGGGGGATTGCCTCCGGGCCCTT
>JBCNYH010000006.1:31515454-31527954 GCA_039654325.1 Tandanus tandanus
GTGGCTCGGGCATCTGATTAGAATGCCTCCTGAACGCCTCCCTGGTGTGGTGTTTCGGGCATGTCCAACCGGAAAGAGACCTCGGGGCCGACCCAGAACACGCTGGAGGGACTACGTCTCTCGGCTGGTCTGGGAACGCCTTTGCGTCCCCCCGAAAGAGCTGGAGGAAGTGGCTGAGGAGAGGGCCGTCTGGACCTCACTGCCCCTGCGACCCGACCCCAGAACAAGCGGAAGATGAATGAATGAATACACACACACACACACACACATATATATATAAGGCAGCAAAATAAAAAATGTGCCAAGGAGTGAATACTTTTGCAAGCCATTGTGTATATATAGTGTTTGTATGCACTCCACTGGGTGTAGATGCAAATTTAAATTATAAAATAATAATAATAAGGACAAGGAGGACATATTATAGGCATAGTCCCTGTAATAAAGGGAAATGTAACACCCAATCATTAAAAAAATAATAAATAAATAAATAAATAAACAAACAAATCAAGATGACATTGCTTACCTCCTTTGCCATTCAAGGAAAAGTGGATCAGAATTTGTCATGCAGCGTTGTGGCTCCTCACTTAGTTGCCAAGCAACAGGCCCAATGTTCTCGTGCATGAGAATTTCATGACGGAATGGTTCACGGCGTGTGTATCGCTGATAGGCAGTGATAAGTCGTCGTAATCTTGCTGTAAGTGCAGATGATGTCGGCCATAGTGCCAGACTTCGCTCCGCTACCTCCTCAGCAAATTCATCTGGAAAGGTCACCAGAACACATCACTTTTGTGACAATACCACATTCCTAAATATAATGTTAATGTCACACTAGAGGTTGCATGACTTAATCAGTGCTAATCAATTCAGGACCCACAGTGCTACCGTGAAAAATGGGGTGGTGATGGCAGGGAGCATGTTGAAATACGTCCCACTAGTATTATAGGGACATTAACCTGCTCCTTCACCTTTGAGAAAAAAGGGAGCATCACATCCCTAATTACAGTTCGATATCTAAATGCTCTGAATGAACTGAATTCACTGACCTAAGTTTCTAAAACATTCTATTCCAACCACCTTTGATTAAAACATGTAAATCTGTCACTTTCACTTTTTTTCCTGCCCAAGTCCCTTTTGTGTTGCATACCTATTGGTATTTGGTGTCACAACCAGCAAACTTAAGCAAAAACAACAACAACAGCAAAAAAACAGCAACATAACCTTAAAACCTTTGAGGTTTATTTTCAACAAACAGACCTGCCTACAACCATCCTTTAAAATATTCCATAATACTATATGAAAAGTGGAAATCATTTTTGCAACAACATTTATTTATCGTTCTATGAAAAATATAATTAGTAAACTAAAAAATACAATGAATTAAATAACTAGGAAGGAGTCATTATTAGCTCAAGTTGGAGCTGTATACACTTTAAGTCTGTGATATCAAGTTCAGGATATATCATGGTCAAAATTACTTACATTTTAATGCATAGTTTAAAAGTTTTATCAGTTAAGGTAGTAGCAATTTAATGATGTCTGCTGACCAGTGTTCTGTCTTGTTTGCCCATGGCTTTACAAAAAGTCAGTACACAATTGTAAACAATTACAATTGTAAACAGTAAACAATTGCTTTTCTTGTCCAGGATGAATCGGAAATGGCGCTAACTATATTGCATGCTAACCACAAAGCTTACTGATGCTAACTAGCTCACTATCAACATTGTAAACTAATTGTTATATTGTGAGAAAAAGGACAAATTCAAATACTCTAACTCCCTTTATTTACTAACTTTCACAATGATCCACCTTACTTTGATGGGGCATGCTGTCTCTACAGAAGCATCTGTGAGGTTTTAATGCCATGTTCAACCGAGCCTTAGTAGTGAAAGTGAGTGTCTATATCTGTGAACTGGCTGGACCAACACACTACACTAGTTAGACTGGATAGTGACATGAAAACTGATGCATTGAATGCATGCTTTTCATTAAAGTGCAAGAATTTTATGTAAGTTTTATTTAGATTTAAGAATAATATGAAATTTCTCCTGGGGTGGGTGGGTAAAAAAATCAGTCTTGCACACTCCTTTACATAAATTCATATAAATTATTATAAAATTGACAGCATTTCATACAAGCAGAAGTAATTTTTTTGAAAATCTTGTTTCCAAGCAAGACAATATGACTTTTTTGCACTAGTAAATTACAGTTAATTCGGTTTCTATATTTGTCTATTTTGCCCCACAGAAACAACTGGTGAATGTCTTATTCAACCCCTATTAGACAGATATTTACATTTAACAGCAAAATGTTTTTATATAGTTCTAAAAATCACTTACCATCAATAGGACTGTTACGTTTCTCTGTTTTCTCTGAAAAAGTGCTTGCCTGCTTTAAACAAAGCAGATTGGATGTTATCACATCAAAATTTATGCCACAATTTTTCAAAAATATTGTTGGACTGACACTTAATTGTCACCTTTTTCTCTTCTTTGACCTTTATTTCGTCTGTCTTAACATCTGTATTGTCTTTTAAATCACTGGTTTTACATACACTGCAAAACAACAACTCATATAAAGCATATTCTAACAGTTACAACAAATTACAAGATTCAAATTCACTGTAATTCAACAGAATATTAATATTCATCAAAATATTCATTATTTTCAGAATGTTTAACTGAATTAATTCCTTATTTCTTATGTTTAAGCTGTAATAATCTGTTCAAAAAGCAACTGGTCACCTAAAACACAATCCCTACTATATTTGTCAAGCACATTTTACCTGTCAGGTACATCTGGTGCAACCTCAGCACCACCCTGTTCCGCTGTAAGTGAGATGACATCTGGCATGCCCACCTTCGCTAAGAAACAGAGCTGAGGATCTGCTCGCATGGCATTGTACCGCTCATACCCTACACAGTCACATATACCAGTTAAAGGTAAATGACCATAATTCATGTAAAAAATTTACTAGTTAATTCCTAGCTTTCAGTAGTTTCAACCTACCATGTTTGTACACTCCAATAAGCAGAGACTTATCTGCCTCAGCATCCCACCAACCGGAAGGGATTTCAATGTAATCAACTTCTGGCAGGCCCACCTCTAGTTTGCTACCAAACACACAACTCATGATATAAGTAATTAAGAAATAAGAAAAAGAATCAGCGCATTACAATAAGTTGGTAAAAGAACAGCTACGTATCTACTATTCAGACTGAAATACTTTGGGTGAACCATTGAAATATAAAAAAGTTGCTAGACAAATATTTTTTTATATGGAAAAATAGGCTGGAAAGAGAGTACCTGGCAGAGACTCCCTCTAAAGCCTGATTTGCAGCCTCCCCGAGTACCTCTGCCTTAAGGTAATAGAGCATCCGCACTCTCAGCAGCACTCTGTACATAGAGATAGTTTTGATTTGCATTTTACCCCCATGCTCATGCTGAGATATTACCATATACATCCACACCTACACCGCGAATTCTGTTTTTCACGCATCAAGAATTTGTATGGACTGTATAGCTGTTTGCTATTACTCAGCTTAATCATCATCATATTCTATGCTACCTTTCTGTTTATCCCATTTAGGAAGAGTTCCAGCCTCACTCCCATGTTCCCAGGATACGCTCAGTATCCATTGTGACTCCGATCATAATAAATCGATTACTGAAGATGAATAATGTCTTAGTCAAGTTAATTTAATATATACTGCAAACTGATTACATGCGTTCATGATGGATATGAATGTCATGCCAAAATTGGGCTGTCAATCATTTCTTTGAATCATTATTTTTCTGAAGCGGAATGATTGTATAACATGACTTTTTTTTACCCTTTAGTAGAAAAAAAAGCAGGAATTTGATGTATTCATTAAGAAGTACCGATTATATTATAGGTTGACCTCAACATGGTAACAATTAAACTTACAAAGTCAATGAATGTACATAAAGCAGAACTTATATTTGGTTAACATGTCCATCATAGAGTTTGACCAGGCACTTTTGGTAGCCATTAATAATCTTCTTGCAGAATTCTGGTTTAATATTCAGCACTTTTCTTGACAGAATTCAATTAAATGTATTGGTTTTCTAACATAAACCTGACTTTTAAGTATAGTCCAATTATTTTTCGATAGGGTTGAGTTCAGAGCTTTAGGAAGGCCATTCCAAAGGCCTAATGTTAGCCTATAATCAGATTTGATGAATATTTGGGGTCACGCCTTGTTGGAACACCCAGTTGTGTCCAAGTTTCTGATGGCTTGAGGTTATGCTAAATTCTAAATTAGTTCTCCTTTTCATTATTCTATTCACTTTGCAGTATGCTTTGCACTGTTCTTAGTGGTTCCTGACCATCCAAAAGCAATTCGAACTTCAAAAGTGGATACATCTCATGTGTCAGACAGTCTGCCTCAGAAAATGAACAATTTAAAGAAATCGCTAAAAGCCTACTATTGACACGACATTCAAACGTACATTCATTTGCGGGTAGCCATGACCTAATGGTTAGAGAAGCGGGTGTGGAACCGAAAGGTCACTGGTTTGATTCCCGAACCAGCAGGAAAAATGTGTGGTGGCAAGGGGAGTGAGCAACACCTTCCCTTCCTCCACCTTCCTGGTTGAAGTGCCCTTGAACAAGGCACTGCTCTCAGGGCACCGCAATGTGTGGCAGCCCACTGCTCCGAGTGTGTGTGTGTGCTCACTTTGGATGGGTTAAATGCAGTGCCAAAAGTTCTATTGTGGGATTAATATAGTATATATATATATATATATATATATATATATATATTTAAAAAAAAGAACCTCTATAAACATACAAATAGCCTCAAGTGACAACACCAACTCCTAGATAGGTTTGGAACTGTCTTGAAGGCTCTCGATTGGTAGATAATTCTTCTCAATGCAGAATGGTCTTGTACTCATCATACTGCACGCCATCAAGCTGAAAAAAGTATGCCACCCCTTCCTTCCTAAAAGCACAGGCCAATTTTTTCCCCTTCAGCTTTTGGCCATGGACGGCTGTGCCACTGTGGAGTGGTGTCATGGGTCAGACCATTTAGAGAGATGTAAAGAAAAATCCAAACGCTACATCATGTGACCTACAGACATCTGTGAACACATTAAATGTTTATGTTCATGACAGCATGATCAGGAAAAAGGCCCTTCTTTCCAAGCAGCATCACTTCGGTATGCAAAACTGCAACTGTATCTGGACAAACCCCAAATGTTAAGACCATCATGCCTAGTTCCATGTTTGGTGAAAATTAAACACAGCATATGACCACAAAGGCCTCATACCAGCTGTCAATCTTGGTGGTGGAAGGGTGATGATTTGGGTTTGTTTTGCAGGAAACTTTCAGTCATTAAAACTATGATGAACTCCACTTTATAGTTGAATAATCCTAAAGTTAATGTAAAGTGATCTGTCAGTACAAATCCTCAGAAAGGGACATGGTGGGGGAAAATACATATTTTTGAGATCCCACAAAACCTTTGCCTTCAGCTATAAAAGAAAAGAATCAAGGTGTAAGAATGCCAAATATCAAGTCCAGACATCAACCGTATTAAATACTGTGCCAGGGTCTTGAGAGCTAGGCATAAATGAATGCCCTCAAGCACCAGTGTAATAAAGCACCATTATAAACAAAAGAATGTACAGGACTCAGTGATGTGTGGAATGAAGGTGAGTACGTCTGGTCTGGTTCCACACAAGAGCTCCTGTAGCACAAACTCCTTTGTATGTTTAAAAGAAACATCAGCACAAGTATAAAAAGGCAAACCAATCTGCAGTCAAAAGAGTATTTTCAGAAATTAACTAGCTGTTGGAGTTTATTAACTGCAAGGAAACATAGTCTCAAGAAGAGAATAATCCACAGTACAGTGGAAAGAATGATAAAATCTCCCTCAAGAAGGAAATCCATCACAGAGCATGTGAAAGATGATGGGGGTTACCAGTCAGGTGTCTGTACGATCTGGCACATGTTTAAACAAAATTCGATGAATATAAAAGAAAAATATACAGACAGACCAAGGAAGACGTCAAAGCATTAGGATAGAAAACAAAAAGCAATGTTTTAAAATAGGAAATGCACATCAAAACAATGGTGGTGTAGTGGTTATGGTGCTGGGCTCATGATCGAGAGTTCATGGATTCGAATCCCTGTTAGACCCCCACTGTGGGGGTGGGGGTTGGGAGTATACCCTGTGGCTTTATTGAAGATAGTACTCAGGCACTTGAGGCGTCATTTTACCACGCTTCATTGCACATGTTTAGGTCACTTTGCAAAAGTGGACCAAATGCAGTTTGAGCAAAACACAAAGTGTATCTGCAAAATTTGAGGAGTGGTTTGGAAAGCCCATATAAAGGCTCAAAAATGTCCACTATTGTCAGTCTAGTGCACGTCATAATGTCACGTCTATCATGTGATCATCTCCGGGCAATGGGTAAGGTGGAGGCTGGGTTGAGCTACTGAGGTAGTAAGGCGTATGGGCTGTACACATCCCACCATCAGAAACCTGATTCACCACAACAACATGACAGGGTCAGTTGACGAAAGGCCACGTCCAGGGCGAGAGAGAGTGACGACTCCCGAACAAGATCTTTACACCTGGTTGCAGCACTTGCGGGACCGGTTTCGCCGTGCTGTATCACCGCAAATCACTGCCTGTATCACCGCAAATCATCTCCTGTATCACCGCAACAGAAGCCATACCCGATACTGACTGCTGTGACTTTCATTTTGGCAGGTGACATTTTGTTTTGTTGTTTAAACAACATAATTTATTCCTGACACTTGTGTTTGGTTGTTTCTCAAAGCCAACATGCTAAACAAATTATCCATATCACAAATATTTATTCTGGGTACCAGAATAAAAATTCTGTCGAAAATGAAGGCCTCAAAGTTTTTAATGACTGTGAGTGTAGAACTTTATTTTTTTGTGCTCTTCTGATCAAATACTTAAGATGATCTCTGAAGAAAACAATATTTTATGACTGTTCAGCTATCACACTAAAATAGTTTTGTTTTATATGTTCATGCCAAACAAACAAACAAACGGATGAACATTCTTAAACTGTGGTGGTTCCATAATTTTTACCTGGGGCTGTATAATTAAATCTTTGAATTTCACTTTAACTTTATGTATACCAGTCATGTGTGATTTTGTTTAGCTTGGTTAAAAAGATGAACAGAGACCTTCCCATAGTTACTCATCAACACATTGACAGTAAAAGAATACGCACATAAAATGAGATAAAATTACAACAGCTGAAGCTGGAAAAAACCTGCATGGAAAACTATACAAGGCCAATGATGCAGATTTGCAAATGATCTGTGGTGACCAAGTCTCTGAATCTACATGCTAGTAAATTATTTTAATAGCACTCCATAAGAAAGCCTTTTCATTTCCTTTTCCTATCTCATCACATTTTCTTATCTTGTAACAAAATGTTTTTTAGCTTTGCTATCTTCTGCTTTAAATTCATACAACCATTTCAAATATAACATCAACACAGAAAGCAGTGTTTTGAGGGCTCTCACTTGTTACAGTGCTGTTTGAGGTGTTTCTTATAGCTGTCATCCTGGAGTACTACTTCTGGGTTACAGTGGACCAGCCAGTCAGCATTTTTTAGCTCAGGGGGACTTAACTGGTTCTTTAATTTCTTACCCTTACGGCCACGAGGAACAGGAACAGACAGTCCTGCATAGAAAGTAAGTCCCAGTAAAAATTCAGGAACAACATGACAAGCAGTCAAGCATGTACAACACAAGCAATACACAATAAAAAGCATGCAAAAACATTACATATCACATTTTATCTGGGTCTATATCTCCATGTAAAACACACACACTTTTCTCTCAATTCTCACTAGGGTCAAACTCAAAAGCTTTACAAAAATGTATTTATTTGTGCCATAACGGTATAGAGTATATTCCAGGGCTATTCAATTGGCGGCCGGGTCCGGCCCGCGAGGCAATTCGTACTGGCACTGTGAGTTGGCTACTCTATTATTTTAAAAAGTGAAAAAATAGAAATATTTTTTTTAAATCAAAAAAAAATAAAATAAAATAAAAAATATCTGAAGGTAATATTTTTGGATGATTCTGTTTCACATCTGTTTCTCACCAGGTTTGCCACAACAGCAGGTGTCACAACCCGTTATCTCGGACTTTTGAGGTCTCCGCTCTCCACGTGCTCTTCCCGCCGATAATGTTCTTATTGTTAGCACAGTAGCCCGGTAACTTGGACAAAATGTCTCTTTCTACTTTATAAAAAACCGAGAAGTTGATTGGGAGAACAGGCTGATTAAGAGTGAATGGACAGAGAAGTATGTTTAATATCGGTCTGCTCGAAGTCCGTGTGACTGCTGTGCACAGAGTGCATATCGGTATGTGAAGAATATAATTTGAGAAGGTATTTTAAGAACTCCCACGATAACTTTGACACTACTGTCTGGGCTCTGACACTTGCCACCAGAAGATTTTGGTGCTCGTCATTCTCACTCATGAACACCATTAAAACTCATAATCGTGCAGCTCATGCTCCGCGCATCCGCACCACTGTCTGCATTACACATGACCTTCACTGTTCATACAAAATCAAAAACATGTCTATTTTCTCATTAAATGTGATGTTGGTTACTAAATCAGTTAAGTAACAGTTCTGCTCATTACATTAGTAATTAGGAATGACAGTTGAAGTATTACATCTATGTATTGATATTCACATTATCGTTTTATTCTTATTAAATAATTTAAAACTGAACCTTTCTGTCTTATTATTCACTTCATCATCTTTTTCTTAGTATTATTATAATTAAGCTTTAATTTTGTCTTGATATTTACTTAATACTCTTTAAATTAGATTTGAATTAATTAAATTATTAAAAAATAAATTATTATTATTAAAAATAATAAAATATTTTTCACTCATATGTTGTCATAGTTGTATTTACTACCATGCTACACTCATGTTGTATTTGTTGGTACAGTTGTGTGAACTTAAGTGGATGTTAGTTAAAAATTCTATTCTAATATAGAAATGCCTTGGGCCCATACATCTTGATATAATACTAATGTTATTATGCATTTACAAAATACAACATGTGCACTTCGATGTTACTTTACTGTATCTGTTATTTTTTTCAAGCCATATTTCTTAGGCCCCTCATTTGGGATTCTTTTCATGATCTGCCCCCCATTCCAAATTAATTGAATAGTCCTGGTACATTCTAACATACCATTAAATATAAGGCTACAAGAATCTACATTTTAATACATTCAACAGAATATGTTACAAAGTAGGCTAGTACCTGAGTGGTTATGGAGTGCTTGATTAAGCCCATCTTTGGTCGGTGTGATTAAGTCCCAGATGAAGCTCTTGATCTTGTCGTCACCTCGGTAGTGACGGACACAGTAAGCAAGCAGTGCTCTGCACAGTACTTCCATATCTCTTTCTGTAAGGTGCCACTTAAAACGTCCGTGATTCAGTATGTCCTTCCACCGTCCCCATCTATACATACAGTTTGAATAATTCTATGTTCAGGTCAGTCTAAACATTTTTAAAACAAAAAATTCAGTGGGTTTGATAACAAAGAAACTGTGACTTAAAACACATGCATTCAGTTTCACAAAAAACAGTGATTCCTGCCTATTATTGCAAACAGAAAAGTGTTTTATGTCTTTCTATAAAAAACAAAAATCCATTAATTACTGTGCATATTGCTGTGGTTCTGTGAACCCTGTGAGGAGTTCCCTCTCTCTCTCTCTCTCTCTCTCTCTCACACACACACACACACACACACACACACACACACACACACGACAAGAGATTCAGTAAAGTACACTACAGGTCAAAAGTTTTAAAACACCCCTAATATTTTTTTCAGGTTTAATTGGCATTTACACAGTTCCATGTTTCAGTTTACTCTGAAATTAAAAAAAGTAGAAAACAAAAAATATGTCACTGTTCTGTTAAACACGATTTACTAATGTACATTTTCATGCTCGTGGCATTGTTTTGATGATAAAAATCAAATATTGTTCTGGAAGTTTTCCCAACACTGTTGCAGAACTTCCCACAAATGTGTTGTAGTTATTGGTTGATTTAGCTTCACCCTTCTATCTACTTCATCCCAAACTAGCTCAGTGGGGTTTAAGAAGAAAAATGGCATCAAAATTAGTTAATGGTATTCCAGTTAGCATAAAAGAAGTGTTGAACTACTATCTAATAAAAGACTGTCATTTAATTTTGCAGCAAACTTAACTAGAAATAAGACAAGTAATAAAACATACAGACCGTCAACTTACAACAGGGACGACACTATGAAATTTGTTAAAATTGAAAATATCAGGCAAAAATTCAGCTTATAGCATCATTCCATGCTGGCATGCAGGCTAGAGTACAGGAGAATGCCGACATATGTAAAGCTGCTTTGAGACAATGTCAATTATAAAAAGCACTATAAAATAAAACTGAATTGAATTGTATTGAATCTCTGACCCATTCTCTGTAGTAAATGGTGTGAAGCAGGGCTGTGTCCTGGCACCAACACTGTTCTCGATTCTCTTTTCTGCCATGCTGATTCATGCCTTCAAAGACTGTGAAAGGGGATTTTACATTCACTTTCACACAAAGAGCAAGCTCTTCAACCTGCGCCGACTCCAGTCCAAGAACAAGGTGTCTGAAATACTTATAAGAGAGCTTCTCTTTGCCGATGACTGTGTACTTGTTGCACACTCCCATCAGGACATGCAGTTCATAATGGACAGATTTGCGACTGCTTGCAAGGCATTTGGACTTAAAATCAGCCTTGGTAAGATAGAATCCATGTACCAACCAAAAGGTCCAAAACACCCACATGCTTCAACCCCTCCTGCAATCAAGACTAACAACACTGAGTTAAAGTCAGTTGACAAGTTCTGCTACCTAGGCAGCACAATCTGCAGCAACAGAACGCTTGATGAGGGGGCGACACAGCTCAGCCCTTGGCAGCCTCAACAGGCTTTGGAATGACAAAGGAATCAAGTACAGCACCAAAATCAACATCTACAGGGCTGTTGTGCTAAGCACTCTGCAGTACTGCTGTGAAACTTGGACGATGTACCGTCGTCACGTTCAGCAGCTTGAGCAGTTCCACCAGAGATGCCTTAGAAAGACCCTCAACATTAAATGGCAAGAGAGGGTCTCCAACCTTCAAGTGCTAAAGAGATGTGACCTGCCCAGCACTGAAAAATTGTTGATAAAGAGCAAATTGTGCTGGACCGGACAAATTGTCCGTGTGACTGACAGCAAGATCCCCAGGATGCTGCATTATGGTCAGCTGAAGGAGGGACATCAACCCCTAGGAAGACCCTGTAAGCGATTCAAGGACACCCTAAAGACAAGCCTCAAAGCCTGTGACTTTGACACTGCTTCATGGGAGCCTGCCTGCCTACTTATCTGTCGGCCCAATGGGAGACTCTGTCATCATCACATCCCTTCCTTGAATCTCTACCTTATCCTGGTGGAGGGGTTTGTGTGTCCTAATGATCCTGGGAGCTATGTTGTCAGGGACGTTATGCCTCAGGAAGGGTCACCCAAGGCAAACAGGTCCTAGATGAAGGCCCAGTCTAAGTGCGGTTCAGAAGACCCCTATGAGAGAAACAAATAAAAGGAGTCAGTTTCCCTTGCCCTGATGTGGATTGCCAGGGTCCCCCCATGGAGCCAGGTCTGGGGCAGGGGCTCGAAGGCAAGCGCCTGGTGGTCAGGTTTCTGCCCATGGAGTCCGTCCGGGCCCAGCCTGAAAAGGAGACATGGGTCCGCCCTCACATGGGCCCACCACCTGTGGGAGGGGCAATAGGAGTCGGGGGTAATGTGAGCCAGGTGGCAGCTGAAGGCATGGGTTCTGCCGAACAGATCCTTGGCTACTGACTCTGGCTCTTGGGACATGTAATGTCACCTCACTAGCGGGGAAGCAGCCAGAGCTGGTGCGAGAGGTTGAGAGATACCGACTAGATATAGTCAGGCTCACCTCGACACATAGCTTGGGCTCTGGAACCACCCATCTCGAGAGGGGCTGGACCTTGTTTCATTCTGGAGTTGCTCATGGGGCGAGGCGGAGAGCTGGTGTGGCTATTCTTGTTGCCCCCCGTCTCGGTGCCCACATGTTGGGGTTTCTCTCCGGTTGACAAAAGGGTAGCTTTCCTCCCCCTCCAGGTGGGGGGATGGGTCCTGACGGTTTGTGCTTATGCACCAAATGACAGTTCAGAGTAGCCACCCTTTTTGGAGTCCCTAGGGGGTGTGCTAGAGGGCACTTCCCCTGGGGACTCCCTCGTCATCCTGGGAGACTTCAATGCCCATGTGGGCAATGACAGTGTGACGTGGAAGTGTGTGATTGGTAGGTACAGCCTCACCGATCTGAACCCGAATGGTGTTTCATTGTTGGACTTGTGTGCTCGTCACGGTTTGTCCATAATGAACAGCATGTTTGAACATAAGGGTGTCCAAAAGTGCACTTGGCACCA
>JBCNYH010000006.1:31550140-31569509 GCA_039654325.1 Tandanus tandanus
ACACACACACACACACACACACACACACACACACACACACACACACACACACACACACACACATACACACACAGTAGGATAAATACTGAATACTTAAAGAAATAACCATAGTGGCTGTAGTACAGAGGTTATGGTGTGTACATGTACAGTGTGTACAATGAGTGTGCAAATAGTCCGGTATTTCAACAGTTCAGTAGCCTGGTGGCTTGTGGGTAGAAACTGTGCCTGAATCTGCTGGTGCGAGTCCGGATGCTCCTGTACTGTCTGCCCGAAGGCTGGAGCATGAGGAGTGTGTGGCTGTGGTCAGAGAGGCTCTGCTGGGCCTTCCTCCTACAGCACTGTGTGTACAGGTCATGGATGGCTGGCAGTCCAGTCCTGGTGATGCGTTGTGCTGATCTGACCACCCTCTGTAGAGCTTGGCTGACCAGAGCTTTACAACTGCCGTATCAGGTAGTGATGCAGCCAGACAGAATACTCTCAATGGTGCATCGGTAAAACTTGGTGAGTATTCTGGAGTCCATGCCAAACCTCCTCAGTTGCCAAAGAAAGAACATCCGTTGTCTCACTGCTTTTGTGATAACACCCACGTGATGTGACCAGCTCAGATCATCAGTGATGTTGATCCCAGGAACCTGAAGCAACTGACTCCCTCTACCTCTGTCCCCTTGATGTGGACAGGGGTGTGCCCTCCACGCTGCAGTCTCCTGTAGTCCACGACGAGCTCCTTGGTCTTGCTGATGTTGAGCAGCAGGTTGTTGTCCCGGCATCATGATGTCAGGGCACTCACCCCCGCTCTGTAAGCAGACTCGTCTCCATCTGAAATGCAGATGATGATGGTGTAATCTGCAAATTTCATGAAGGTGTTGGAGCTGTGTGTGGCCGTACAATCATAGGTGAACGGGGTGTACAGCACTATGAGTTTAGAGTCTACATGTGAAGTCTCTCCAGGGTTGTGCTGAGGATTTGCTGTGGTATCTGGCAGCAAACAGTTCACACCGCATTCTATATTCGTTTAGACTTATTTGTCCAGCACATCTTATAGATGGGATATTTAAAGGGCATTTTTAAAATGATTCCGAACAGATTTTGCAGTATGGTAGGGTGCATTATCCTGCTGAAATAAGTTACTGCTGTTAGGGACACCACTGCCATATAGTGCTGTACGTTTTCTGTGACAATGTTTAGTTAAGACAGTACATATCAAAATAAAATCCATATGAATTCTAGAACCCTAGGTTTCTCAGAAGAAAATTGCCCAAACATCACTGCTTCTAGTGGTTTACCTTCTTCACACAGTCCATCCTGCTGTCATCTGTTCCCCATGAAAGTGATGCAGAAGCACCCTGCTGTCCACATGACGTAAAACGAAATGTGATTCATCAGACCAGCCTACCTTCTTCCATTACCCTTTGGTCTAGTTTTGATAATCAGGTGCCCCCTGTAGGTACTTTCAATGATATGTAGAGGGAGGGCAAGCATGTGCACTCTGACTACTCTGCAGCCTCATATGCAACAATCTAATATGTACTAACTTTAAGCACAATGAAAAAAAATCCAAAGTGTTCAAAGCACTATTGTTTTGCAAAAATCAAAAATTTATATTGTTGACTAACTAATCCTTGAACCTAAAAACCTTAGTGTACATGTAAAAGTGAGTTGAGTAGTGACCCACATGTAGTGTCACAAAAAGCCTTCAGGTTGTAACTTCTCAAACAAACTGTGTATGAACCATTCTAAAACTAGTATTAATTTCCTTGATCTAATTATCTGTAAATGTAAGGATGGCCAGATCCATAACACAGTATATCGGAATACAACAGGTAAAAATATGATGTTAAAAGCAGATGGTTTTCATCCAAATTGACTTAAAAACAACATAACTTTAAGCCTGTTCCAGTGTCTTAGACATATTTGTGATACAGACCATGAGTGTGAAAAGCAGATTAAAATCATGTCAGCATAAACAGAGGGACGATGAAACAGAAATTGTACAAAATGCTTATAGGAAAGCCCAGACTACTACTCCCAAAATTAGTTTTACATGTACACCCACAATATGTGATACCTTAGTGCCAAGCAATCTCTCTGCTAACAAACAAAATACTCGGCACAAATGTAGGATTTAGCAATTAATGTGCAAACATAAAAGAACACAAACAATTTAGTGATTTTAAGCCAAGTAAGGGGTATAACATTGAAGTATGTCTGATTTACATAGACCAGATTAAGGAAGGGCTGAAAGAAAAAGTCTCTGGACACAAGAATGCTATTAGAAAAGCTATTGGTGATTATCCTAGCATATGCATCATAGTAATCCTGGTCTAATGGTTGAAAGTCTGAAAACCATTGAAAAAAAACATTAAATGTGGTGATAGATTGAAGTTACTATTACAGAAATAAACTTACACATATACATGCATAAACACACACATAACAGCTTGTGTTATTTGACCTTAGTGCAGTCTTTGACACAATTACTCATAGGAATCTCCTTGATAGATTAGAAAATGTTGTTGGAGTTAAGGGAATCGCCCTGTCCTAGTTTAGCTCTTATTTAACTGACCGTTATCAGTTTGTAGATGTAAATAGTGATTTACTAAGTAAATCAAGTTAAGTTTGGCGTTCCACAAGGTACTGTTCTAGGCCCGCTGCTTTTTTCTCTATACATGCTCTCTTTGGGTATTATCTGTGAACATGGTATTGCCTTCCATTGTTATGCTGACGACACACAGTTTCAGTAAAGCCAGATGAGAGACACCAGCTTAATAAAGTTGAGAACTGTATAAAGGACATTAGATGCTGGATGCTTACTAACTTCCTCTTACTAAACTCTGATAAAACAGAAGTATTAGTACTCGGATCACAGGCAGCTAGAAATAAGGTTTCTGATTATGTAGTAAGTCTGGATGGTGTTTCAGTTTCGTCGTGTGTCGCAGTTAAGAACCTTGGAGTGATTATTGACCCTGGTCTTTCATTTGAAGCTCATGTAGATAATATTACTCGGATAGCCTTCTTTCATCTCAGAAATATTGCTAAAATAAAAAATATGTCGTCACTGAATGATGCGGAAAAATGTGTTTATCCTTTTGTTACCTCGAGATTAATTATTGTAATGTGTTACTGTCTGGACCTTCTAATAGCTGCATAAGCTCAAGTTTGTCCAGAATGCAGGGTCAAGAGTCCTTACTAAAACCAGAAGATATGAGCACATCACCCCCATCTTATCTACACTGCACTGGCTCCCAATTAAATTTCACATACCGTATAAAATACTACTTTTAACCCATAAAGCACTAAACCAACTAGACTTCATGTTAAACTATAGTGATGTTCCTGCTACATGGTTTGTATTTTTATCTGGTTTCACCCAAATGAGGATGGGTTTCCCTTTCGAGTCTGGTTCCTCCCAAGGTTTCTGGTTCTGAGTGTTTTTTTTTTTTTTGCTACCATTTGCAGGTTTGTTTATTAGAAATGTCTACGGTTTGTAAAAGAAATGTTTAAATTCTTCATCAAATTTGTTTTCACTATGTAAAGCTGCTTTGCGACAATGAAAAAAATTGCTATACAATTAAAACTAAATGTCTGCGTAAAATGCAGACATCTCACACTCACACACACAAACTAAATGCCTGTAAACACTTACCTTCTCTGAATGAGGTAGTCCTCCAGTATATCTAGGCACCGAACCATCTGTGAGAACACCAACACTTTATGTCCCCCAGCAATGAGTTTGGGCAGCAGCTTGTCAATGAGCACCAACTTCCCTGCAGCCTGGATCATAGCCTGGAGCTGGAAATCTGGCGCATCAGGATTGTGGGTTTTCCTAAAACTATCCAGAATCTTTTCTTCAGCACCTAAGAAAAACATTACAGAGAACATTGAAGTAGACACACATCATGTTTATTTAATAACACTGTGTGTGCATGTGTGTGTGTGTGTGTGTGTGTGTGCGCGTGTTTACCTGTGATCAGATATGGATGGTTGCAGCACTTGCGTAGCTCCATCATCGTGTTGATAAGGTTGGGCATGTTGTGCTGGTTGGCTCCCTTAGCCAGAAAGGTAAAGTTTTTTTCCAAAATGGCCCGGTAGTATTTCTTCTGGATATTAGTGAGTTCCACCTCAATGATGGTTTCTTCTTTAGGAGCCAAATTCTTCTCCACATCATCCTTCAGCCTTCTCAGCATCATGGGCTTCAAAATTGCTTGCAGCTTCTTAACCTGTTGGTAGTCATGTGATTTAATGGTTAAAAATATACCACAGGGTCCAGACGCTCCCACCGAAAGGACCATTTCATTATATGCCAGTACAGAACAAGTAGCAAGGTTGAAAGCCTCCAGCAGCAAGTAAGTATTCGGAAACCTAACAGTTTTGCCTCTGTGACCTTGAAAAGTAGTTCAAGGTTACTCAGACGCAAACTCATCCTAGCACTCACAGTGAGCCAGCATACCAAGTTTGAAAGCCCCAGCTTCAGCGTGCGGCAAGTAAAGGTCCGGAAACCTAATATACCGTTTTTCCCCGTGTGACATTGAAAAGTAGGTCAAGATCACTCACACACAAACTCATCCTAGCACTCATAGTAGTGAACAAGCATAGCAAGTTTGAAAGCCCCAGCTTCAGTTCACTTGATTTGAATGAGAAAATTAGAAAAGGAAAGCAAACAGCCTCAGATAGCAGTCTCTGTTGCTGTCCTATAATCTCCATCATTATTTGCTGCTCTCCCTCATGTCCGGAAGCTAAACGGCTACATTTCACCCATAAACACAACACTGTGAGAATTGCTCTCTTTCTTGTTACTCAGTGTTCTACTTCTCAAATGTAGTTCTTGAATTAGATTATCAGACTCACACTGTTGTCATCTCCATTTCAACTTAAGAACCCAAAACTTTTTTTGAGAAAGGCTAGATAGTATTTACCCCTAATGTATTCACCTTTAATGTTTTCACCCCAATGTTTTCACCCCAAATGTATTCATCTACACTATACTCCAAAAGTATTCACTCACCCATCCAAATAATTGAGTTTAGGTGTTCCAATCACCCCTATGGCCAAAGGTGTATAAATTCAAGCACCTAGGCATGCAGACTGCTTCTACAAACATTTGTGAAACAATGGATCACTCTCAGGAGCTCAGTGAATTCCACAGTGGTACCGTGATAGGATGCCACCTGTGCAACTAGTCCAGTCATGAAATTTCCTCACTACTAAATATTCCACAGTCAACTGTCAGTGGTATTATAACAAAGCGGAAGCGATTGGGAACGACAAAAACTCAGCCACAAAGTGGTAGGCCACTTAAAATTGACTTTCAGCAGAGTCAATCACTACAGACCTTCAAACTTCATGTGACCTTCAGATTACTTCAAGAACAGTGTGTAGAGAGCTTCATGGAATGGGTTTCCATGGCTGAGCAGCTGCATCCAAGCCATACTTCACCAATTACCATGCAAAGCGTCGGATGCGGTGCTGTTAAGCACGCCGCCAATGGACTCAAGAGCAGTGGAGACATGTTCCAATCACGCTTCTCCATAAGGCATAAGGTTGTACGAGTCTGGGTTTGGCTGTTGCCAGGATTACAGTACTTGTCTGACTGCATTGTGCCAAGTATAAAGTTTGGTGGAGGGGGGGTTTATGGTGTGGGATTGTTTATCAGGAGCTGGGCTTGGCCCCTTGGCTCCAGTGAAAGAAACTCAATGCTTCAGCATACCAAGAGATTTTGGACAATTTCATGCTCCCAACTTTGTGGGAACAGTTAGGAAATGGCCCTTTCCTGTTCCAACATGACTGCACACCTGTACAAAAAGCTACGTAAATAAAGACAAAGCAAATGAGCAAAGCAAATGAGTCCTGAACCTCAACCCGATAGAACACCTTTGGGATGAATTAGAGCGGAGACTGCGAGCCAGGCCTTCTCATCCTACAGCAGTTTCTGACCTCACAAATGCGCTTCTGAAAGAATGGTTCAAACATTCCCATAAACACACTCCTAAACCTTGTGGAAAGCTTGCCCAGAAGAGTTGAAGCTGTTATAGCTGCAAAGGGTGGGCCGACATCATGTTAAACCCTCTGGATTAAGAATGGGATGTCACTTAAGTTCATATGCGTGTGAAGGCAGATGAGCGAATACTTTTAGCAGTAGTGTATAATGTGCATTATGCTCACAGAGTGACTACTCCTGTTCTTAGACTATGTGCTATGCTGCAAGAAATGAGAGCGGCACCTTCCCACCCCTTCAGCCTACCTGAACATTTGGTGAAAATGAGGGGTATAGGCCCACAGTGCTGACTCAAAGTTTTGCGCAGCTCCATGAGAAAAGATTTCGGTAGCCGAAAAAGGCTTACAGAAGTCAATCTCCATGAATAAATCCAAATGGGCTTTGAAGATGTGTTCTCTCCTAAGTGCACTAGCTGTAATTTATTCTACTATGAGTGAACATACCATTGTTCCAGTCTTGAAAGAATTGTTCTACAATTGTCCTGTAAATAGCGTCATCATTTATTAAATAAGCTATGGTTTTCAATGAACATAATTGATACGTCATGAAGTGCAAGTTATTTGCATGATGCTCTGTAACATAATGAAAATAATTATTTAATAAATGACATATAGTAAAATAAATAAATAAAAAAATTTGGATCAGAAAAATTCATTAAGAAATTAAGAAAATTAAAAAGTAGGGAAATAGTAGTGATTTTAATTTGTTGTTCAGGTAAAAAGAAAACAACTTTAACAATTTTTAAAAACGGCTTTATGATGTCATGGGTAATAACATAAGACCGGTTTTAGCGTCCATGACAACCATCGTCAAGCAATCCATGAGGGAAACACTAATCAGGATTGCGATGCATATGAACAGAGAAATGCCAAACATTCATGAAAAATTAACTGGATGGTTGTATGGTGCTGATTGCACAGGTACAGTAATGAGTTTAACCAGTCTCAGGGTTTCAAAAACATTATTCTTCTATATTTTACCCTTCTATTGCCTGGGCACCAACCAGCTTCTCCCACCAACTGGACTAATGTATTACTAAACACTCAGGGAAATTTGGATGCAGTGCAGAATTTGGACGCAGTGCAGACTGATGACAAAAGCCCTTAGCATGCAGTGTGCACAGACTCTCCATTTAAGCATACTCCAAGCTTTAGCATAACACATTGTATAGGACAGGAATGTCCAGTCTTAGCCACAAAGGCCACCTATTCAAATCAACTGATCTTCACTTTCAGTAAACTCTACGGGGTGGCTCCTGTTTGGGATGAAAACCCACACCCACTGCGGCCCTTTGCAGATCAGATTGGACACCCAATGTGTAGGACCATAGAGTGATAGGAACACCGTACCTGCTCTTCAGTTTTTAGATCTCCGAATTCCTCAAGGAACGTGGTCTCTGAGGGAAACTGTACTGGCTCCAGGAAGTTGAGCAGACTGAAGAGTTCCTCCACGGAATTCTGTAAAGGTGTTCCTGTAAGAAGAACTTTATGCTCCTGGAGGAGGAAAAATTAGTGCAAGATAAGTTAGCATTTTGCATCGGGGAGGCATTCTCTCTTCTGTATATGATATGCAAGGATATGCATTGATAACTTACTATGACTACAATTCAGATGCAGATTTTTGTTTTATAATTTGATAAGAACAAGAGAATGTTTACTTTGTCAAGCCAACATAATGATATGATTTGTACAGAACTACACGGCTAAAATTCTTGAATTGGCTTGACAGAACTCAGTAATCATGCTAAAAGTGTAAAATATTATTATAATGCTTGGTTGTGATTGGCCCCTTTAAACCTGCTAGTAACATGCTTCCTGGATGAAGATGAAGCTCTAAAGCATGCAAAATCGTAAGAATAGGATGTAGACCTGTCAGTTCCACTAAGGGGTGGTTCAACATTTTGAACATTTTCACAAACGTACAGAGAGTACTCTTTTTCAAGACACCTCCTCCCCCCCAAATGCGTAAATTTTAAATGTTGATTTTCCAAGTGCATGGGAAACAAGAAAAACAAAGAACAATGTGACGCCTAAAACGTGTACTGAATAATAAACCAAAGACTTAGAGTTAAAACAGTAATGCATGCACATTCAGTTTCATATATTTACAGAGTTGTTACTACATGCCAGTGTGTATTTATCTCAGCATCCTTCTGTTTATTTTTTTTTTGTTTTTTTTTTTTTAAGTAAAAAATTCTCACCCTGCTATTGGCCAATTCAGAATTAATTTGTGTTGGAGTGCAGGGAGCTACAGTAGACAGGCCTGCCTTTTGTATTTCAAAAACAAAGCAAATTTAATTACCATCCAAAACCTGGCATAAGCCAGGGTGGGGCATCCCCATGCTAAATTACACACACACCTTCCACGTAGCTGTGTGTGTGTGTGCAGACCTGATGTGTCTGTGTTCTTGCTTCTAAGAGCTCTTGAACCAATTGTAAAGCTATTATAGATGAAATCAGCTATGTCTAAATAAATTCTTGTACAGAGCTGAGATCTGTAGACCACTGAGTAAGCTGTCGGACTATATGAGCGCACATTACACTTAAATTAGCGTGCTTTATTTACTGAGCTCTAATGTATAGTGACATGTTTGTGTGCATTTTTATTTTAAATTAAATAGATTTTTGTTATCTCTAAAGCCAGTGGAACGGATCTGAGATGCGCATTTGCTGTCTGTTGTGAAAAGCAGCTTGAGCAGTAAGTACACTGACACCGGAACAACCAAGTGATCAAACATATTTTCATAATATAAAATATGACTGTAGTACCTCGCTTCCATGAATAATACGGCATTGATTACAATACTAAGAGTATAATGATTGGAAGGCTAATTACTGCGAGGCTGAATGGACTAGTCAGGCACTCTCGACTAAACACAACATAATGACCGTACAAACTTCTCTGTGATTAGCTCAGTGTTCATAGCAAGATTGCAAAGGCTGAAAGCGGCCCTGAATTGTTCAACACAATTTTAACTGGTAATTTCATTATGTTTGAAAAGCGTACACTGGGCACCGTCCCCTCCCCCTAATGTATGGTTTGTACACTTATGAAAATGTTGAAACACCCCATAGGCACAATAACTGTTATAACAGTATACGGATATTAAAGTAACAAATTGGATATAAAGTAGTAAACTTGTTAATAAAATAAAACTCAGCACAACTGCACATAATACTACATTACATTTACACACATCACACAGGCGTCTGCTCATTTATATCAACACATGGTATATACCTCAATGCATTTAATGCACAACACTTCCGCAGCAAATGTTTTTTGTAAACATTTAATTTAGTTCAATTCAATTTTATTAGTGTAGCACTCTTTACAGTTATGCGCCTCAGTCTCAGTGAATGTCACTGATCTGAATAGTTCTCTCAACATTCCATCTCAGGGACTATTCAGTGACATCCACCTTACCTTGGACACAAATAAAATTGGATTAACTAAATTACATTTTTGCTTTAACTACAATAAATAAATAAATAAATAAATATTTTACAACCAGTTTACTGGTGGAATGAATAGTAGCAAGCTGTAGAGTGGAAGCCTAATCCAATATCTCTATACATTTTTGTTGGATATTAAAGAAACATCCCTCCACTAATGAGAAAGGTGCCTAAAGATGTCTACTTCCATGATTCTCTCATGGCTCTATTTCTGTCTTTGCTGTTGCTGAGATGCATATTTTTAGAAAACAAATAGTACATCATTAACATTTGTAGTTACGTTAACATTACTAGTAGACATTTACCTAGATAATAGAGTTTACCTTAAACAGACTAATGAGGGGGCAAAAAGGGTAAGAGACTTATAAACACACCAAGTTCATGAGTTTGAGTCCTTCCAGCAATTTACAGTTACGGTTCTTCAGTCGATGAGCTTCGTCTATCACCACACAGCGCCAATTTACCTTTTTCAGCTCAGGGCAATCAGCCATGATCATCTCAAATGTGGTTATTACACCATGAAACTTAAACAGCCCAGGAATCATACTTCCCTACAAAGAAGCAAACAGAAACAAAAACAAATATATATATTTGTAATAATTCTGTATTTACATTAATTTTCCATATTTATATCTATCAGCAAGGTGCAAATTCAACAAAAGAAAACCTCCCCAGGTTACCGTATTGCATTCAGCCATATAAATACTTGGAAAATTAAATTTAAATAATGAATATGTGCTTAAGCTTACAGATTTAATTTGAGGATATTTACATCCACCCTAGATGAATTGTGTAGGAATCACAGTACTTTCTTGTTAATCTTATTGTTACATTCTAAAAGAAAAAGGAAAGAATGTACTGGTAAAGTGGAATACCAAAATACCTGAGAGACCACAAAAAACTGTGGTACATCATAGAACACCCTCGAGTATACTGGTGTATCTGTGCCAACAATCCAGAGAAGGCTTCACCACGCTTTATACAAAGGGTCTAGTATAATATGTAAACCACTGCAAAACCTTAAATACACTACGACCACATTAAAGTTTGTCAAAAGCCAATTCACTTCCACCACAATGATGAAAAGAGAAGAGTACACAGAGTGGAAAGAACTGTTCATAATCCACATAATAGCACTACATCTTATGGGGAGAGGAAGGAAGTTTGCCAGTGAAACTGGTTAACTTGCATTGATTGATGAGGTACAGTCCTATATTAGGCCAGACCCAAAAAAATTGTGGTTCCGGTAATGCAACCAACTTTGAACTGGGTCAGTGGGTAGGGAAAAAATGTTATTTAAAAAATACATACATGTTATTTGTAACAGAAGAAAATCTCACTTATGTGTATGAACGATGGTGGGGGAAAATTGTGGACATACATACTAAGAAAAGGCTTTATTGCAAACTACAGTAACTACACTAAAAGCAAAATATGTGCGAAAATATTTTTCTCTTTGAAATTTTTCAAAGGGAGGGGTTATAGGGTTCGGGTGCGTTCTGAGTTGGTTGGCAGCTGAAGGCACAAGTTCTGTCAGACCAATCCTCGTCTATTGACGCTGGCTCTTGGAACATGGAATGTCACCTCTCTGGTGGGGAAGGAGCCTGAGCTGGTGCACGAGGTTGAGAGATACCAACTAGATATAGTCGGACTCACCTCGACACATAGCTTGGGCTCTGAAACCACCCATTCTGGAGTTGCTCATGGGGAGAGGCAGCGAGCCGGTGTGGGCATCCTTGTTGCCCCAGCCTCGGTGCCCACATGTTGGGGTTCTTCCCTCCGCCTCCAGGTCCTGACTGTTGTTTGTGCTTATGCACCTAATGACAGTTCAGAGTGCCCACCCTTTTTGGAGACTTCAGGGGATGTGTTAGAGATGTCGTCCTTGGAAAGTTCAACGCCCATGTGGGCATTGACAGTGTGACCTGGAAGGGTGTGATTGGTAGGTACGGCCTCTCCGATCTGAACCCGAATGGTGTTTTGTTGTTGGACTTCTGTGCTCGTCACGGTTTGTCCATCACAAACACCATGTTCGAACATAAGGGTGTCCATAAGAGCACTTGGCACCAGGACACCCTAGGCTGCAGTTCGATGATCGACTTTATAGTCGTGTCATCGGCCCTGCAGCCGCATGTTCTGGACACTTGAGTAAAGAGAGGAGCTGAGCTGTCAACTGATCACCACCTGGTGGTAAGCGGGATCCAGTGGCGGGGGAGGCCGCCCTCCAGACCTGGCAGGCCAAAGCATGTGGTTAGGGTCTCCTCTGGGAATGTTTGGCGGAGTCTCCTGTCAGAAGGGCCTTTAACTTCCACCTCCGGCAGAGCTACAATCACATCCCAAAGGAGGCGGAAAACATGAAATCTGAAATGGCCATGTTTCGTGCCTCCATTATTGAGGCGGCAGCCCATAGCTGTGGCCGGAAGGTCAGCGGTGCCTGTCGTGGCGGTAACCACCGCACCACAACCATCCAGCTGAAGAAGAAGGCCTATTGGGTCTTTCTGGCCTGTGGGTCTCCCGAGGCAGCAGACAGGTAGTGGCAGGCCAAACGTACTGCAGCCCGGGCTGTCACCAATGCAAAATTTCGAGTGTGGGAGGAGTTCGGTGAGGGCCTTGAAAGCGTTCTGGACTACCATCCCATGCCTCAGGAGGGGGAAGCAATTGTCCACAAACACTGTTTACAATGGAAGTGGGGAGCTGCTCACCTCGACTGGGGATGTGTGTTGGGAGGTGGAAGGAAACCCACCAACCTCCGTGGAGGAGGAAGACCCTGGGGGTTCGGTTGGGGATCCGCCCAGTGCTGGGACTGAGGTAGCGGAAATAGTCAAAAAGCTCCTCGGTGGCCAGGGCTCCGGGGTTGGACAAGATCTGCCCTGAATATCTCATGGCTCTGGATGTTGTAGGACTATATTGGTTGACACGTCTCAGCAACATTTTGTACATTTTTGGATTGGCAAACCGCAGTGGTAGTTCCCCTTTTTAAAAAGGCAGACCGGAGGGTGTGTTCTAACTATTGTGAAATCACACTCCTCAGCCTACCCAGGAAGGTTTATGCAGTAGTGCTAGAGAGGAGGATCCAACCGATAGTTGAACCTCGGATTCAGGAGGAACAACGGCTTGGTAACAAGTCGAATTTGTTTCCGGTGAGGGTAGGAGTCCACCAAGGCTGTTCTTTTGTCACCAGTTCTGTTCATAATTTTTATGGACAGAATTTCTAGGTGCAGCCAAGGCATTGAGCGGTTTTGGTTTGGTGGCAATAGGATCTCATCTCTGCTTTTTGCAGATGATGTCGTTTTGGCTTCATCAAGCCGGGACCTCCAGCTCTCATTAGAGCGATTCACAGCTGAGTGTGAAGCGGCTGGGATAAGAATCAGCACCTCCAAGTCCGAGGCCATGGTTATTAGCCTGAAAAGGGTGGAAGAATGCAGCCTCCGGGTCTGGAAGGAGGTCCTGCCCCAAGTGGAGGAGTTTAAGTATCTTGGGGTCTTGTTTACGAGTTAGGAAAGGATGGAATGGGAGGTCGACAGGCAGATCGGTGCAGCCTCTGCTGTAAAGTGGAGCTTGGTGAGGAGGGAACTGAGTCGAAAGGCAAAGCTCTCAACTTACCAGTCGATTTATGTTACAACCCTCACCTATGGTCATGAGCTTTGGGTAGTGACTGAAAGAACAAGATCGCGGATACAGGCGGCTGAAATGAGCTTCCTTTGCAGGGTGGCAAGGCTCTCCCTCAGAGATAGGGTGAAAAGCTCAGCCATTCAGGAGGAGCTCGGAGTGAACTGCTGCTCCTCCGCATTGAGAGGAGCCAGTTGAGGTGGCTCGGGCATCTGACTAGAATGCCTCCCAAACGCCTCCCTGGTGTGGTGTTTTGGGCATGTCCAACCGGGAAGAGACCCCGGTGACCACCCAAAACAAGCAGGAAGGACTACGTCTCTCGGCTGGTCTGGGAACTCCTTGGTGTCCCCCCGGAAGAGCTGTTGGAAGTGGCTGGGGAGAAGGATGTCTGGTCCTCACTGCTTAGGCTGCTGCCCCTGCGACCCAACCCCGGATTAAGCGGAAGATGATGACGATGATGATTTTTGTTGCTCAGATCTTTGTTGTGTTTGTAAATGTTAGCAAGAGGTTATCTTTTTATTGTTTGTTTAGAATTACAATTTGTTTGAATTGTGTTAAAAAAACATTTTATTCCTGCACTTTCCTACCTGAAGAGACACCCGGTGCAGGGTCTGCCTCACTAACATGTAACAATGCTAACACATGCAAAGGGTCAAAACTACCCAGGATACGGCCATGTAGAGTATAGTGCTTTGGATCAAACTTGCATTCTGTCTGATGAATTGTGGAGGCATGTATGGTAAGCTATAACTGTTATAAGGAGTTAACTTTTATATATTTTTAAGTATTTGTGTTTTTGTTAAAACATAATTGCTTAATTGTATTAATGTATGCAACTTTTTTGTGAATTAAATAATATTTGTAATACATATACAGTGGTGCTTGAAAATTTGTGAACCCTTAAGAATTTTATACATTTTGGCATAAATATGACTTCATCAGATCTTTACACAAGTCCTAAAAGTAGATTAAGAAAACCCAGTTAAATAAATGAGACAATAAATGAGACAAAAATATTTTGCTTGTTCATTTATTTATTGAGGAAAATGATCCAATATTACAGAGGCCGGACATAAGTAAATAGACACCCAAAATTTCAGAACGAATATTTGCTGGTCGAAGAAGAGGCTTGCGTCTTGATGCTTGGCCATAATGGCCCATTTGATGAAGATAGCGCGTAACAGTTTTTGAGCTGGTTTGGGTGTCTTCTGCAATGTCTGCGGCCTTGGAACGGGGATTTTTCTCCACTGCTCTTTTCACGGAATGAAGGCATCTTTCTGAATGTCCGGATCTACATGGTCGTGGATCCATGGTGGTCTTACCTTCACTGTTGAACTTTTTTTTGTTGTTGACAGCGGAATATTCAACTTGTCGGCTATTTGTCGCTGGCTGATGCCTCCCTCTGACTGACCCACAAATCGACCTCTCTGAAAATCTGACTTTTGGGTGTCTATTTACTTATGTTCGGTCTCTGTACATACCTGTGAGTGGCAAAAGTTTGTGAGCCTCTAAGATTAGCAGGTAATTTAAGGGATAAATTAGAGTCAGGTGTTTTCAATCAATGGGATGACAATGAGGTGTGAGTGGGCACCCTGTATGATTTAAAAAACATGGATCTATCAGTCAACACATGTTTGTGGAAGTGTATCATGGCATGAACAAAGGAGATTTCTGAGGACCTCAGAAAAAGGGTTGTTGGTATTCATCAAGCTGGAAAAGGTCACAAAACCATCTCTAAAGGGTTAAAGTTGGACTCCACCAATCTACAGTAAGACAGATTGTGTAGAAATGGAGGAAATTTAAGATCATTGTTACCCTTCCCCAGAGTGGGTGACCAAATAAGATTACTCCAACGGCAAGGCGTATAATAGTCAGCAAGTTCACAAAGGACCCCAGGGTAACTTCTAAGCAACTGAAGGCCTCACTCACATTGGCTAATGTTAAATGTTCATGAGTACACCATCAGGAACACACTGAACAACTGAACAGCAATGGTGCACATGGCACTGTTGCAAAGAGAAAGCCACTGCTCTCCAAAAAGAACATTGCTGCTCGTCTGCAATATGCTAAAGATCAAATGGACAAACCAGACGCCGATTGGAAAAATGTGTTGTGGAGAGATGAGACCAAAATAAAACATTTTGGTTTGAAAGAGAAGCTTTATGTTTGGAAAAAGGAAAACACTCAATTCCAGCATAAGATCCTTTTCCGTTCTGTTAAACATGGTGGTGGTAGTATCACGAATTGAGCCTGTTTTGCTGCATTTGGGCCAGGACAACTAGCCATCAATGACGAAACAGTGAATTCTGAATTATACCTGCAAATACGAAAGGAAAATATCAGGACATCTGTCCATCATCTGAATGAAAAAAAAGACATAGTGGGTCATGCAGCAAGACAACAATCGTAAGTACACAATTCATTCTACCAAAGAATGGTTAAAGAAGAATAAAGTTAATGTTTTGGAGTGGCCAAGTCATAGTCCTGACCTTACTCCAATTGAGATGTTGTGGAAGGACCAAAAGTGAGCAGTTCATGCGAGAAAACCCAACAACATCCCAGAGTTGAAGCTGTTCAGTACAGAGGAATGGGCTTAAATTCCTCCAAGCCGATGTGCAGGACTGATCAAACAGTTACCGGAAACGTTTAGTTGCAGTTATTGTTGCAAAAGGGGACACCAGATATTGAAATCAAAAGTTCACATACATTTGCCACTCTCAGATATGAAATATTGGATCACATTCCTAAATAAATAAATTACCAAGCAAAACATTGTCTCATTTACCTAACTGGGTTCTCTTTATCTACTTTTAGGTCTTGTGTGAAAATCTAATGATGTTTTAAGTCATATTTATGCAGAAATGTATAAAATCTTTAAGGGTTCACAAACTTTAAAGCACCACTGTATGTACGGCAATTTTATGAAAAATGAAACATGACCAGGCAAAAAAATTTCGGAAAAGGCTGCAACATAAACTTCACAATACAATACTAAATTATCTGCTCTAGGCAGCTACATGTACCATGGTGAATGAATTCGGAGACAGTGGGTAGGAGGTTTCTTGTCTTTGACAAGCCTATCCATAGTTCATGGACTTCAATTATGTTGTTTTTGTCGTTTACGTGAATTTTAGGATTTGTCACATGTTCTTATAGCCTGTACCTCTAAAAAGATTGGTCATGTAGGAGGATTAGTGGAAACAGTTTTCTCAGCATTCTTAAACCCAGTCTTAAACCCAGAAACACATGAAAGGATGTAACTTAATGTATAATCATGAATAAATGGATAATTTCATCTTTTCCAAAGCAAATCAGTTATATATTTCACAAAAAAATTATTCTTCACATGGAATATTTCACAACCCTGAAGCCAGTGCTGCAAAGTGCCTCATGTATTACAAAAAAACAGAAGCATCATTGGATATCTTTTTGTCTCTGCCTAATTACCTCAAGACCTTAACTATGCCCATACACACGATTAGGGACTTATGGCTTCAACTTTTAGTAGAAGACTGATTGAATTGGCTCAGACACCTTACAAATGTAACGTCTGTCACAGTGGAATTGCCTTAAACAATTAGAAATATTAATTTGTTCACACAAGAAAGATACATACATACATATACACACACACTTCTTCAGTCGTCTTCCACGTTTTGGCATTTTTACATAGATGTGATCTAAATATATCTTAAGTAGATATATAGATATGTCTCTGACAAATTATGTTAGATATTTATTGTTTTGCCACCATTTACATGTGTATCACAGAAGACAAGTCACACTGATGCGCGCTGTGCATGGATGTCCGGTTAAGAAAAAAAAATAAAATTGACTTGACTAAATGTTCCGAGGCGGCAGATCTAGTTGCCGGGGCCATGGAGGCAGGGAAAATAATGGCAGGCTTTGCTGCCAAATAACGTCATTTCCCACCACCAGCTGTCACTGAAATTCGAGAAAACGTGATCCAAGAAGGTCGTGCCAATGACGACAGTCAAACACACAAAAATACACGAAATTTAACTATCAGGGAAGGGCAAATTTTTCTTGACCCGGACTGTTTTTGGTTGGGTTGGCAAATGGAACCACAAAAATTTTTTGTTCAGCCTTATCTGTCAAGTTTCAGCCAAATGCTAATTCATGCAATATTAACTGAATGGAGCTGTAGATGGACAACGACCTAAAACATTATGTACTCAACAAATGTAGTAAAGGCCTTGCAGAGCACGCTCAGGGAAGAAACCCAGCATTGGGTAATGTCAATCGGTTCCAGACTTCAGGACATCACTGACTGAAAAGGACTGGCAACAATGTACTAAAAATATTTGTTTAATTTTTTATGTTAGTTTGTATATTTGCTTCCGGTCTTTTAAAAATGAGGGGGCCACATACACAACATATTCCAATAACCACACCGTTTACACATTTTGAATGTGCATTTAAATTTTTCTTTTCTGAAACACTTTATTCTCTAATCGAATCTCAGGGAGGCTGGAGCCGATCCAAGCAGGGTACGGACGAAGGCAAGGTAACTCCAGAACACCTTTTCAGTCTAGTGCACCTGAAGGAAACCCACAAAAGTACGGGACGAACATGTAAACTCCATAGAAAAGCACCCTCACTTGCTTGGGACTCGAACTCAGGACCTTGTTGTGACTACTACATCACTGTGCCATGGATGTAAATACCCTTAAATTAAATCGTCAAACCTGCAACTTCATATACATTAATTTTAACTGAAGCATACTGTAACAGACAGCTCAAATAAATTTAATTACATGAATGTACATGCGCTATACAAATTTGACAAAGTAACAGCCCTTCCCTGGCTCAGGTCTTATGTGAATAACTTGAATGTGTAAAAAAAAAAAAAACTATATTAATATAATTCTCAATACACACAATGAGTGGTGGCCAAATGAAGCTCTGAAGTGCGTATTGAGAATAAGGGCGTGTACCATGCGTAGCCCTGCATCAAGGCACCAGTACAGTTCATTATTCGTCTCATTCAAGAGTTCACCAGCATCACATAAGTCTAAGGATAACGCACAGCATGTTTTAACTTCCACTTTTCATTATCTTAATATACCATTATAAAAAACTATTTAAAGTTGCATAATGTGTATGCATATATATAAAAATTATTCCAGATAAATGTTTATTAATAATCTCACTGTGATTTTGTTACTGTTCCAAAACCTGTGGTGTCATAAAAATATCAATCCCTGTAAAAATATTGAATGTATCATAATTTTAACAAAATAAGAATAATATGATTAAAATATATGGAAATTTGTTTCCCCAAAAATAAACATTACAAATGTTTCCAAAAATATATTTTATTCATTGGAATTTAATTAAAAGTAAGGGGGGAAAATGAGATAATTATTAATTTTAAGTAAAATAATTTCAGCTAATTAAAGAATCTAGTGAATGTTTATATTTAAAAGCAGATCTTTGTTACCTTGTAATAATTAGCCTTTTTAAAACTAATTAGCAGTAATTTTCATTACAGATTTTCAATATGAAGAAACGTGATACGGCCCTGATGACTGCAGTATTCCTCTGATGCAGTTCAGAATGGAAAGTCGGTGTACAGAGCTGCCAGGAATACTGGGGATTTTCACATAAAACATTTTCTTGTTTATTTGATTCTTTCAGTATTCATTACCTTGAGTAATTATTTGTACTTTATAAAATACATTCTTATAAACATTGTTTGATGTAGGAAATACTGAGCCTTTCTGTCCCTAATGGCTTTCCATACAGACTTTTACCTTTACACTGGAAGTACTGCACATGAATACACTGACAGGCAAATGGTGACTTCTGACCTTTAATCTCTGATTAAACCAGTACAGGAAGATAAATATGTAACAGGTAATACATCATTTAAAAGTGAAATATCTAGATTTTATTTATTTTAATCATATATAATACAAGCGTTATTTGAATACAAAGAAAAAAAATTTTGAACACCGGAATCACAGTAAGCCACTATATTTGGTGTCTACTCTAATTTTCACACTCACTCACACACACACTTTTTTCCCCTCTCTGGGTGAATTTGTGTGTCTGCACTATAAAGAGCTGTTAATAAACAAAGAGGATAACATCTGGGTTTGTGTTCAGTATTTGTGTGATGGAACTGTGAGTGTTACTGCAGCTGTGCAGTATACATTGTAACATTTAAGACCAGGCTATTCAATTGCCGGCCCATGAGGCAATTTGTACTTTGAGTTGACTACGCTATTATTTTAAAAAGTAAAAAAAAAAAAAAGTTTACATTTTTTTATATATATATATATATATATAT
>JBCNYH010000006.1:31594562-31619489 GCA_039654325.1 Tandanus tandanus
TACATATATGACCCAACCTTTTTTTAGTCTACCAACATTTGACAGAGGGCAGTGGTGGCACGGTGGTAAGGTGCTGGCTTACTGATCCGACGGTCAGGGTTGATAGTGGGGCTTGAGAAAACTGGGTTATGAAAGGCCAGCCATGTCCCCCACTGTCTGTGGAGAGAGGCATGTAAAAGAACCATTGCTGACTTTCGTAAAGAGTAGGCCAATGAGTTGCCATTAGCGTGTTCCTGCCCTATGATGGCCTGGCGAGCTGTCCAGGATGTACCCCGCCCTCGCCCAGAGTCTGCTGAGATGGGTGCTAGCCTCCACGTGACCCTAATTAGGATTAAGCGGTTCAGAAAATGAATGAATTGGAAGTCAGTTTGTTGTATTACGATTCATTTTGTGGTGACTGGTTAAATATTACAAGTCACAAAAAATGTCAGAGATTGGACTCTGAAAACCTGAATGAAAGAAACACCAAATGATATGGCCAATTAGACCAAGGTTTTGTATCTACAAATGGCCAGTCAACTGATCAGTATTCAGATATTCTACTGAGTCACACAACTTAAATGTCAAAACAGCTAACTTTAACTAGCATCCACCAAACATTCAACAACGTTGGAACAAAAATTACACCAACTATTTATGCTGGGAAACGTATGCTTATTCAGAGAAATTGAGAGGAATTTGGTCACGAAATTTAGAATGTTGTGTTGATTTAATTGATATATTGAATGAAAGTAATACCTCTAGTGTTTTTCTAAGGCTTAATATTTTTTAACTACCTAAATGAGTGAAAAATCGGAAGAAACACACCTTTACCATATATAGAAGGGGGCCTGACCACAGGTGGGTGGGTGGTGTTAAGTGGGGTACCAGACATGTGCAATGCGCGATTTCTGTGAGATCTAGGGAAGTCTGTGTAGGTTCTACGCCTTGTTAAGTGCTGCAGGTGTGGTTTGATGTGTTCAGTGCTCGTGCAAGGTTAAGGTGACTGATTTCCTCTAAGCTCCTGCTTAAGTTGAAATACTGAATGCACCCCTTAGATCACCTGCTTGTAGTTCACACCTCCTACAAAGGTTGCCAGATGTTGTCTCCTTTAATATGTCTGTCATGTGGAGGAAGATATTTCTGTGAACTTTTAGGGGCTATAATTAATTGATTTAGTAATTAAATAATTCTTTTAATTTCTATCTATTTAATATTAGCCTTAAAAACACACCATCATTCAGATCTTTCACATGTACTCTACAGCCCAAGGAAATTATTTTATTTGCATATTTCAGCCTGTTCAGAATTTGTGGTTAGACCTCCGTGTCAGGCATGATATGACACCCCTGGAGCAGATTGGGTCAAGATGGTGGCTCAGTGGTTTGCACTGTTGCCTTACACAAAGAAGGTTCTTCAAATCTTGGCTAAGGTCCTTTTAGTGTGAAGTTTGCATGTTCTGCCATTCCTCTGTGGTTTCCTTCTGTGTACTCTGGTTTCCTCCCACAGTCCAAAGACATGCTGGTTATATCAACTGGCTACTCAAATTTGAGTGTGAATTGTTGTTTGTGTCTTTATTAGTCCTGCAACAGTCTGGCGAACTGTTCAGGGTGTACCCCACTTCCCATCCAAAGTCAGCTGGGATTGACTCTTGCTTTCCCCAAAGTCCTAAAGGGTAAGCAATATAAATAATGAATAGATGGATGGTTTGTTGGTTGTTACAAGTACAAATGGTAGATCAGTTCTCATTATCACAAGGAAGGGAATCAAAGTGAGCTTTTTTCTTCTCTTTTAGACTGCAATCAACAAAATCATTGAATCTATGCTGAAAATAGAGTCATATATAATGGTGCTAACCCAATAAGCAATATCAATTTTCAAGCTCATTCCATGTTGCAAATTGCTTGATAATGATGTGAGCCTATTTTCATATGGGCTCAAATTGGTGCGAGTTCTGCACACTGAAATAAGGTGTTTGTAATTCTGTAATTATATAAGTTCAAAAAACAATTAAGTCCACGGCTTTTCTAAAGAAACAATGTCCTTTTTTGGCTTGACTAATGATCTTTTCAGAGAACTTAAATGCAGAATATTGTGCCCGTGATTAAAGTGTATGTCTCAGCAAACTATCCCGCACTCATGACAATTTTATTATTCGTAATTTTTTTAAACATTTTGTACCATTAAAAAAAAAATCATATAAAACGTTTTTTTGGCAGAGGTAATGGAATCACCAGTGTTAATTTGTTTGGGAGCCTGCCTGTTTGTCACTTTGCCTCTGAACAAAACCCTGACTACACTCATGCATTGGTTTTTCACCAAACTACCCTTCCTGAGTCCCAGAGATTATACAATTTTGGAATGTCTAAGTCAAAGGTGAAGGTCAGAGCAAGTTCAAAAATTGTTAGAGATAGAGCATTCATAACCTTGAAGCGTGTGCTGATAGACACGCCGGTTTCATGGAACACCAATAGGAAACCATATGACTTCCAAATAAGACAATTATCCTTGCCCTTCTGGGACCTTCAAAGGTCAAACCCCAGGAATCCCGGTGTCCCTTCAAATGACAGATTTCTTCACTAATTTGGTCATGGTCACATACTATAGAACATATACAACAGTAGCTGGCAGAAGTATTTCATTTGTTTTCGGAGTCCGCTACATGCGCTGTGGCAAACCCCAAATTTTGTTTTTGGCCGCCCTTCCGTAAAGCTCAGCTCTGTGGAGTGTACAGATTGGAGTGGTCTTATGGACAGATACCATTACACCATTCCCCACCGTGGAGTTTTCCAGTTCCTTCAGGGTTACCTTTGGTCTCTTTTTTTGCCTCTCTGATAAGTACCTTTCTTGCCCATTCTTTAATTTTTGGTAGACGGCCCTTTCTAGGCATCATTGTTGTGGTGCTATATTCTTTCCATTTTGTGATGAAGGATTTACTGGCGCTCTGTAGGATTGTCGAGGTTTTGATGTTTTTTATAACCCAGCCCTGGTGGGTACTTCTCCACAACTTTGTCCCTGACCAGTTTGGAGAGCTCCTTGGTCCTCATAGTGTCCCTTGATTGGTGGTGCCCCTTGATTAGTGATCTTGCAGACTCTGGGGCCTTTCAGAAGAGTTGTATATATAAGATCAGGTGACACTTAGATTGCTGATTGAACCTTATTTAACTAATGATGCGATTTCTGAAGGTAATTACTAGTACAAGATCTTATTTAGGGACTTCACAATAATGGGGTGAACACAAATGTATGCAGACTATTTTGGACTATTTTGTGTACATCCTCTGCATAAAGACCAAAAAAATCCATTTAGATTACAGGTTGTAAGGCCAGAGGGTTAATACATTTTCAAGCCACTGTAAGGCATGGGTAATTAAAACCAGTACCCATACTGGGTGTATTTACTACATTATCCATGCTGCTTGGTGGAGGTATCTTGCAATGTAGGTGCACTTCTAACTGTATATGAATTTATGGTGTTTCAGTGTACTCCAGATTTTCAAGATTTGTGTTGCGAGTGCTCTGTGACAAACTGGAATTATGTTTTGAGCAAATATGGCTAAAGCATTAACTGCTATGTTCACATTATGAATTCATTTTCCAAAAATTTGTAATAAAAAAACCCTCCTCAGTTTTGTAATATGCATTTCGTATGTGATTTGTAGTAGCATTATTTGCTTCAGTGAGCGAGTGCTAATTTGCATACCAGTAAGCCTCTGTAATGTCTTCAAGATTGTGAAGTCTAATGTCTTTGTCTGTTAGATCCAGTGTTTTTTTTTTCTTTTGTCATGCTGGGAATGCATTATACCAGCACATTGTTTCATGTTAATGTTCACCATTTTGATTACACCCAGTGGGACCTGTGGCTAACCAGCAAAGTAGCACTTGTTCCTAATATCAAGTGCATTGTGTCAGGGTCAAGCTTTCTTGCTCAGTCTTGCCAAAATATTTGCAGTATTTTGAAAATACAAGTTTAAGTCTTAATTTTGATCAACTTTCTTATTTTGCATTAATAAAACATCACTGAGTACACTTGCTCATTAAAAAGACTTGTTTATTTTTTTCTTAGGGCAGAAACAAGCATCTACTGTCATGCTGCTTCATAGCAGTTGCAATATGCAGTTTAAGATATTTTAGTGAAACACTCAGGCAGACAAATCCATTATCAAGTCTATACTTATAAATTTGATAGAGGCAGAGGTAGATCGATTAGAAAAAACACACAGCGGAGATAATCCAAAGATCAGAGTCCAACACACAAGCACAGTTAGTACACAATATCATGATATCAGAGGCAGAGCAAATAATTGAGATGAAAAAGCATAAATTCATACACATGAAGTGCAACAACAAGACAAAGGATTGATAATGATAGGCAGAGACCACAGAACAGAACAAAAGTAAATGATGAGACTTAGTCTTTGTATGGTGTGCCGGTAATCAGCTGTATGTAAAAACAGGTGTAGTGCAATGACATGTGAGTCAGTAGTCAGATAACTGTGATGCATGCCCGGAGGTGTAATCATTTAAAGTCAGCTTGACAATAAGAACATTTTTACTTTCTATTACCACATTCACTTAGCATGTTTCCTACTATAAGTGGAGTTGTCATGTGAGTTTGGCATCATTTTGTGCCATCCTTCTTCACATAGTTTTCTTAGCTGCTCCCTTTAGGGGTTGCCACAGCAGATCATCCTGAAAAGATTCAATCTGCAGGATTGATTTGAAATAGGTTTTGCCCCAGTTGCCATTCCAGACGCAACCCTCTCCATTTACCCAAGCTTGGGAATGGCTTTTTTTTTTTTTTCAAACTCTCCGGTTACATATGAAGATATGTACTGTATATTTTCATCATCAAGTGGTTTCTATTCACTTTTTCAAATCTGCAGTCTGCTAAAAATCTATTTGTTAGTTTGCATTAGCCTGTTTGAAAAAAAACTGCTTATATAAAGCAGGCAATCAGTGGAATGGCAGCCAGGTGTGCTGGGCATGTGACAGTCATGTGTACAAGGACATCCAACTGGGAGTGGTGCAAGGGTTGCTGGGAAATGTAGTCAGCCCAGAGAGTTGCACAATCAGGCTGGGGCTGTGACTGTGTGCAGTTTATTAATAATATATAGATTTAGGCACTGGCATGAGGCTGGTATTATAAGAGTAGCACGGCTTCTAAATCTCCCCTGCATTTCCCGACTATGGTCTGGAGTGAAAGCAGGAAAGGTTAACCCTGACGGTTTCACTAGCCGACTTCTACATTCATTTGTATCACTTGTCTTGTTAGTTTAATCCATTTAACAAGTTCAGGTTATGTGTTCCTATGCACAGAACAGGTGGTGTTTTGCATGGCACTAGTTAATCTACCTACCTGAGTTAGACTGTGTTTTTTCATCATCGTCATCATCATCTTCTTCCACTTGGTCCGGGACCGGTTTGCAGTGGCAGCAGCCTAAGCAGTGAGGTCCAGATGTCCCCCTCCCCAGCCATTTCCTTCAGCTCTTCCGGGGGAACACTGAGGCGTTCCCAGACCAGCTGGGAGACAGACCCTCCAGTGTGTTCTGGGTCGACCCCGAGGTCTCTTCCCGGTTGGACATGCCTGAAACACCACACCAGGGAGGCATTCTAATCAGATGCCTGAGCCACCTCAACTGGCTCCTCTCAACGCGGAGAAGCAGCGGTTCTACTCAGAGCTCCTCCCGGATGACAGAACTTCTCACCCTATCTCTGAGGGAGAGCCCTGCCACCCTGCGAAGGAAGCTCATTTCAGCCGTTTGTATTCGCGATCTCGTTCTTTCGGTCACTACCCAAAGCTTATGACCATAGGTGAGGGTAGGAACATAAATCGACTGGTAAATCGTCTAAGTCTTAGTCTCAATCTAAATCTAATCTAGCCAACTTCTAGTAATTAGGCTTAAATTGTTAAGAGAATACAAGTACATGCCACCCTTTTTAAATTTTTATTTGCAAAAAATGTTGAAAACCATGTACCATTTTCCTTCCACTTGACAGTTATGCACCAATTTGTGTTGGTTTATTCCATAAAATCCCAATAAGATACATTTACGTTTGTGGTTGTAAGGTGGAAAAATTCAAGGGGTATGAATTCTTTTGCAAGCCACTGCTAGTGTTATACATTGCCTTGCAAAATCATTCACCCCCCTTGGCATTTTTCATTTTTTTCACGTTACAACCACAAACGTAAATGCATCTTAATGGGATTTTATGGAATAAACCAACACAAAGTGGTGCATGACTGTGAGGTAGAAGGAAAACGGTACATGGTTTTCAACATTTCTGCAAATAAAAATCTGAAAAGTGTCGCATGAACTTATATTCTCATAACAATTTAAGCCTGATTACTAGCAGTTACCTAGACACACAACCTGGAATTAAAATGGATTGTTTGAAGGTTTGCATCATTTCATTTACAGAACATGCCTACAACTTTGAAGATGTGATTTTTTTTAATTGTAAAGCAAACAACAAATAGGACAAAACAACAGAAAACCTCAGTGTGCATAACTATTCACCCCCCTAAAGTCAGTACTTTGTAGAGCCACCTTTTGCAGCAATTACAGCTACAAGTCGCTTTGGATAAGTGTATGAGCTTGCTACTGGGATTTTTGCCCATTCCTCAAGGCAAAACTGCTCCAGCTCCCTCATGTCGGATGGTTTCGGCTTGTGAACAGCAATCTTCAAGTCTGACCACGGATTCTCAATTGGATTGAGGTCTGGGCTTTGACTAGGCATTTCCAACACATTTAAATGTGTCCCCTTAAACCACTCGAGTGTTGCTTTAGCAGTATGCTTCGGGTCATTGTCCTGCTGGAAAGTGAACCACCGTCTCAGTCTCAAATCATAAAAAAATCCCCACAACATGAAGCTGCCACCGTGTTTCACTGTGGGGATGGTGTTCTTGGGGTGATGGGATTTGTTGGGTTCGCGGCAGACATAGCGTTTTCCTTTGTGGCCAAAAAGTTAAATTTTAGTCTCATCTGACCAGAGCACCTTCAAGTCGCCTACATGCCTTTTGGCAAACTCAAAACGTGCCTTCTTATTTTTAACACTAAGTAATGTTTTTTTCTGGCCACTCTTCCATAAAGCCCAGCTCTATGGCATGTACGGCTTATTGTGTTCCCATGCACAGATATACAAGTCTCTGCTGTAGAACTCTGCAGCTCCTTCAGGGTTACCTTTGGTCTTTGTGCTGCCTCTCTGATTAATGCACTCCTTGCCAGGTCTGTGAGTTTTGGTGGACGGCCCGCTCTTGGCAGGTTTGTTGTGGTACCATGTTCTTTCCATTTGAAGATGATGTATTTGATGGTGCTCGGCAGGGGGGGATCATCATAGATTTGGATATTTTTTTTTATAATCAAACCCTGACTTGTACTTCAACAACTTTGTCCCTGACTTGTTTGGAGAGCTCCTTGGTCTTTATGGTGTGATGCCTCTTGCTTAGTGGTGTTGCAGCCTCTGGGGCCTTTCAGAAAAGATGTGTTTATACTGACAGATCATGTGACACTCAGATTGCACACAGGTGGACTTGATTTCACTAATTATGTGACTTCTGAAGGTAATTGGCTGAAAACTTTCAGCTTTCTTTCCCCACTCGGCAAAACCTCCACATTGTATCTCCTTCATCTGTTGCTTCCTGTGCTATATCTAATCTTCCTAACCCAATCTCCTTTTCTTCCATACCATAAGAATCTGCTAATGACACTTTCCTTTCTTCACTCTCTGCATCTATGAATCACCTCTGCCCGCTATCTACAAAATCCAAGAAGACTTCTTGCCCTGCTCCTTAGCTCTCTGAAGTGTCAATGGTGGACAACTCAGTGCAGCTGAGAGAAAGTGGAAGAAATCTCAACTTGAATCAGATGTGGCTTCGTACCATGCTCTACTATCCACATTTTCTGATGTGATTTCTGCTAAGACAGCCTTCTACAAGGAAATGTTGGGCACTGCTGCACAAGACCCACGCAAACTCCACATCTTTTCATCCTTATTCAATCCATCTGCTCCACCTCCACCATCCTCCCGGACCGCTGAAGACTTTGCAGACTTCTTTGATCGGAAGATTAAACAAATCTGTCAAACATTCACACCCACCCTATCTCCTATACTACACAGCATAGATTCCACTTCCACTTCCCTTGCACAGTTTTCCAATCTCACAACTGAAGACATCCAGCAAGTCATCTCATCATGCAATCCCTACCACCTGCTCACTGGATCCAATCCCTTCCACAATACTCCAGACTATCTCTCAAGACCTTCTCCCCTTTACCTCCACTATCATCAATAACTCTATATCATCTGGTCATGTACCAACAGCGTTCAAAAGAGCCAGGGTTCTAGCCATCTTAAAGAAACCCTCTCTGGATCCATCAGACATGAGCAACTATAGACGGGTATCACTTCTTTCTTTCCTTTCTAAAATTCTTGAATGCAATATTTATAACCAAATGTCTTTCTACCTTTTGCAGAACCAAAACTTTAACCTCCCTGACCCTAATCAATCTGGCTTCAAAGCGGCACATTACACAGAGACTGCACTCTTGACTGTCACAGAGAAGCTACATGCTGCAAGATCAGCATGGCAATGGTTTGCTTTCTACCTGGAAGATTGCTCATATCAGGTTACATGGAGGGGATCCACATCTTGTCCATGCTGACTTTCCACTGGCATTCCCCAGGGCTCAGTTCTTTGTCCACTTCTGTTCTCTCTTTATACTAGGTCCCTCGGTGATGTCATATCCTCACATGGGTTCTCATACCACTGCTATGCAGATTACACTCAATTTCTCGCTTTTCCTCCCTCAGACACTGATGTTTCTGCCTGGATATCTGCATGTCTGGCAAGTATCTCAACATGGATGGCAGCTCACCAGCTGACGCTTAGTCCCAGCAAGACTGAATTGCTGTTCATCCCAGCTGACTCATTCCCACATCAAGATCTAGCAATCTCCTTGGACAACTCTGTGATCTCTCCTTCAGTCACTGCACAAAGACTTGGAGTAACCATGGACAATTGCCTGTCCTTCTCTTCTCATATCACTAATCTTTCTCAATCATGTCTATTTCTCTTCTTTAACATCCGAAGGATTCGTCCATTTCTTTCCACTGAGGCCTCTCAGATACTTGTTCAGTCCTTTTTAATCTCAAGACAAGACTACTGCAACTCACTCCTGACAGGTTTACCTTTGAGAGCAATTCGACCTCTGCAACTGATCCAGAATGCAGCTGCACGGCTTGTTTTCAACCTTCCCAAATTTTCCCACACAACTCCACTGTTACGATCACTGCTCCATTGGCTTCCTGTAGCTGCTCGCTTTAAATTTAAAACACAAATGCTTGCCTACAAAGCCAAAAATGTAACTGCACCCTCCTACCTCAAAGCACTTATCACACCCCGCACTGCACCGCGTTCTTTCAGATCCTCTAGCATTGCTAGACTGGTCCCTCCTTCGACCAAGGGACAAGGGAAAAATGCAATGTGGAAAATGCCCAAAATGGTAAATTGCAAGTCACGGGCCGACATATGGGTACTAGCCTGCGATTTTTAAATTAACATATCTCGGAAAGTTCTTGAACGAGGACCTTGAAATTTTGCATGTGTTCATGTTGAAACGTGTTCTATGTCTGGTTAAAGTTTCATTGATTCTGAGATGGTCACCTGGGAACCTCTATGAGAACTGACATGGAATGACCCTATTTACACTTTAGAAGGATGAGGACATCAAAACTACCAAATAACACAAATCGAATTATGTGCAAAAAAGTTAGCAAACAAAGTTTCAAACAAAGTTTTAAATGTAACAATTTAAATGATAAGTAACCACCTTTTGCATTCACACACCTGGCATTCTCCCAAACAGTTTCATGAGGTACAGTGGTGCTTGAAAATTTACGAACCCTTAAGAATTTTAAACATCTAAAACATCATCAGATTTTCTCACAAGTACTAAACGCAGATAAAGAGAGAATTTTTTTTTTAGTCAAATTTTAGTTTTTTGGTCATTTATTTATTGAGGAAAATGATCCAATATTACATCCATGAGTGGCACATTTACATTTATAGCATTTGGCAGACACTCTTATCCAGAGCGACTTACAATTATCATTTTTATACAACTGAGCAATTAAGGGTTAAAGGCCTCGCTCAAGGAATGGTGATAGTGGGGATTGAACTGCTGACCTTCGAATCAGTAACCCATTGCCTTAACCACTAAGCCACCACTGCCCCACAGATATGTGACACCACTGTATTTGCCTGAAATTGTTTTCCAACAATCTTAAGGGATTCCCATTAATGATGAGCAACTTGTTAGCTGCTTTTATTTGATCTCATCCCAAACCATCTCAACTGGGTTTAGGTAACATGATTGTGGAGGCCAGATTATCACATGTGGAAATCCTTCACTCGCCTTCTTGGTTGAATACCCTTCAAATAGCCTGGAGGCATGTTTTAAATGACTGTCCTGCTGAAAAACAAAGGATGAGCCCACTAAGCCCGAACCAGACGGGATGGCATGTCACTGCAGACTGCTGTAGTAGTGATGCGAATTAAGTGTGCCTTTAATTTTAAATCGCCAGCAATGGTATCACTAAACACATTGCCTCATCCACACCCACACACAAATCATTTGCCCTTTTTAATATCTCACCAAAATATGGTGGTTGGTTCCAAAACTTTTAAATTTGGCTTCATCTGACCAAAGCAGATATTTCCCCTGGTTGAATGTACACCTGTTGTATTTATTGGCTGAAGGAATTCTCTTCTTCTTCCTGGCATCCCTCACTAGTAGTTTGACCATGAAGGCCTGATTTTACTCAGTGTCCTCCCAACAGTTGATGAGCTGTGTTTGCTACTTGAACTCTCTGAACCATTCATGTTACAATCTGAGACTGGGGACTCCCACCATGACTCTCTGATTATTATTATGTGGCTGACTAAGAGCAAACACATATTACTATTCACCCAGAAAAATGGGGCTCTTTGTTTTTCTTCTCCTTCTTTTTCTTCTTCTTCTTCTGTCGCACTTAATGCGGCCCAAACGGCAAAGTGCACCCATGCAATGTATATATCAAAACATGCGACTCAGCGCTGTGCAGTGTGCTATTCATTTTATTGGCGTTTCGTGTTACCATGGTGACACAATTAGCCAAAAACCATGCCAAAAAAAATTAATTAATAAATCACGTTGAAATGAATCAGGAGAGGTCGACAATCATGAAACTCACCTCATTTTGACGCCTCGCCAAGAAGCCATACTTTCAAATAGAAACTTGGTTGTACTTTTAAAGCTTTGACACTGGTCATCATTTCGATGGACAAAACAGCTTTAGTCAACAGCACTTGTAGAAATGAAATGGCGAGCCTCTGACTGACAGCAGCACTGTGAATCACTCCATAGAACTCAATACAAAATAGAGCTTTTAAAAATCATTTAAAATCATTTTGAGGGTCATATTTAAATCGTGACTGTTTAAACACTTTTTAAAGTACAGCAAAATAATTTATATCATTGTGTTCACCGAATTCTTGAACTGTCATTAAGTGCCAGCAAAATCACTGTGGCAACGACCAGCTGTGTCTGCACGTGCAGCTCACGTGAGACACTGTACTGGCACTTTGAGTTGACTACTCTATTCTTTTAAAAAGCGCGCCTTTCTCGCTGATAATCTTATCTCTCTCTCTCTCTCTCTCTCCCCCACACTCACTCTCTGTCCCCAGTCCCATACCCATAAAACAGTTAACCCTTTAATGAACAACACCATTACAGTATACACCAGACTTTACTGCTCGTGCTAAAAAAAAAAAAAATCTAATTTCTCTCATTAGATGTGAAATGTTGGTGACTAAATCAGTTATGGGTGGTTCCACATTTTCAACATTTATCATCAAACCGTACGTTTGGAGTGAGGGGTCAATGCCCAGTGTACACATTTCAAACATAATGAAAATGTCGATCAAAATGGTGCTGAACAATTCATGGCCGCTTTCACCCTTTGCAATCTTGCTATGAACACTGAGCTGATCACCGAGCAGTTTGCACAGTCATTACGTTGTGTTTAGCCTGGAGCCGAGAGTGCCTGACTAGTCCATTCAACCTCGCAGTAATTATAATACTCCAATCATAGCACTCCTTCCAATCATGATACTCTTTGTATTGTAATCGATGCCGTATTATACCTGAAAGCAAGGTATTTCAGACATATTATATCATAAAAATATATTTGATCACTTGCTCGTTCCGGTGTCAGTGTACTTACTGCTCAAGCTGCTTTTCACAACAGACAAACACGGATTTCAGATCTGTTCCACTGGCTTTAGAGAAACCACCACACAAATCTATTTAATTTAAAATTAAAACGCCCACAGACATATTACTCTACATTAAAGCTCAGTAAATAAAGCGTGTTGCTTAAAGTTTGTAATGTGTATATGATATTCCTAAACCTTAAATCAGTGATTTAATCAGTGATTAATACAGATCTCAGCTCTATACAAGAATTTATTTAGAACTAAAAGTTCTCATGGAGAAGTGAGGGGCAGTTAATCCAAGTCTATATAGTCCTCTTGTACGCATTTTGTTTATCTCTCCAGGTCCGTTTATTCCTGCATGGAAGGTGGTGGCGCCGTTTGCAAGAACTCTAGAAACTGCCAAGCATACGCTACCACATAAATCGAGTCGCCTATGGAATTATGGGAGGGCTACAGAGCTCAACCAAAGTATCGAGTCGTCCATGGAATTCTGGGAGGGCCACAGAGCGCAACCAAAGTAGCTGTCTAATCGTGCCACGCATGCGCCACCACATAATTCGAGTCAGGCGGGAAAGCACAATTAGGTGTTGCTGTTCCACTCGCTGTGTTCGCTCACAGCAAATAGCCGATTTCATCTCTATTAACTTCACAGTTGGTGCAAGAGCTCTTAGAAGCCAGACCACAGACACATCAGGTCAACACACACACACAGCTACACTCAAGGTGTGTGTGTGGGTGTGTGTGTGTGCATGCCGAACGCGCACATGTCCGTGTCCGCAGTCCACGCGGGCGCGCTCGGCCGTAGTTATTAAGTTTAGCAAGCCACTGATTAGATAATTAGAAGTTCAACTTCGTCTTAAAGTTAGACAGAGCATGCGTGTGTCCGAAGATTTTACATCTAGAGAGGAAAAGAAAAAGAAAGACCAGTTGGTGGCACGTGAAAGGTCAGTGAATGCATGTGTTTGCTCCACCAGTCATTTAAAAGTAGCTAAAATCTGTTTGGTGGAATAATAATGTATTAACAGATATTGATCAGCCATGGCTTTCTGAACTTCTTTTGTTCTAGCAGGAATTGCGAGTTTTAAAAATCATCCCTATATAAATATAGAAATGCCTTTTCACTCGTCCAATGGCAAAGTTTTCTTTTTTTTATGTAGAATATATAGGAGATATAAAAATACCAGTGAAATACCTTGACAATGGGACTTTAAAAACCTTTCGATCTGACATGGAATGAACACATAGCGGAAGAAGGCACAGGTTTTTACGTGCAGCAACACGCTCCACTATCTCAAAACACACGTCCGCGTTTTAGCCTCAAACCAATAAGTGGATTTCAGTACGGTCATGTGACTGTGGTGGTGATGCTGATGGTAGTGATGATGATGATGATGATAGTGATGATGTTCATGGTAATGATGCATCCACATGAAACATCATGAAAACATCAGAATGGCATGAACCATAAGCTTCACAAAGAAAGGCCAAAATCTAAGCAGTAATTCAGCAAGGGGATGCCCAACCCTGTCTTATGCCAGGTTTTGGGTGGTATTTAAACTTGAATTGTTTGAGAAATACATGTAAATCCCAAGGCAGGCGTGTCTACTGTAGCTTCCTGCAATCCAACCCAAATTAATTCTGAATTGGCCAATAGCAGGGTGAGAAACTTCACTTTGTGAGCTGTGGTTTCTGCTTTAATTTGTAACATGTATTTTCCATTTTGGAAAATGTATTTTCTAGTGTTTTCCTGATTAATCAATTAATCAATGTTCTGCCATTCTCTTTCATCTGTTCATTTCTGACACATATGTTTTGTGATGGCGATGCCATTTTAAAAAGCTTGCCTTGATATTGTACAGTCTGGGTTGGATAATATTTACCAGTATTGCTTTATATTTTGTACATACCTGACTCCCTCACATTGTGTTGTGTGTTTTATAACTCCAGTCTTTTGCTATGTGGAGGGTTTAGTGATGGTGTTTAGACCTGGCTGTTCTGGTTTATGCTGCAAAGAGACTGGATGTCCTGCTTCCATGATGGTTCTTTGCAAACCTTGTGTGTGATACTTGGTTGTATTTTTGGGGAGATTAAATAGACTGTATAGGTGATGCTGCAAATAACTATAAAGATTATTTAAAGAATTTTCAGTGTATTGCAGATTTCACTATGGATTCCAGTATTATTACTATACTAGTACAAAGGTCTAAAGAAAAAACCCTGGGACCACCCCACCCCACAGAACTTACTTAAGTAACAGTTCTGTCACCAAACTAGTAATTAGGATTGATTTTTTAAAAGGTTGAATATTGCAGTTAAAGTTTTATGCCCGTGTGTTGATATTCATATTATCTTTTTCTTATTATAATATTTAAAACTGAACCTTTCTGTCTTATTATTCACTTCTTCTTCTTTCCTCTTAGTATTATTATAATTCAAAGTCTTGCTTTTCTTTCCTGATATTCACTTAATTCTCTTCTTAATATTATTATTATTCACTATTCTGAATAATATTACTATTCACTCATATGTTGTTATAGTTGTATTTAATACCATACTACACTTTTTAAAATCATTTTGAGGGTCATTTTTAAATCTCTCATTAGATGTGAAATGTTGGTGATTAAATCAGTTTAGTAACAGTTCTGTTCATCAAACTAGTAATTAGGATTGATTTTTTAAGAGGTTGAATATTGCAGTTAAGTTTTTATGCCCGTGTGTTGATATTCATCTTTTTCTTATTATAATATTTAAAACTGAACCTTTCTGTCTTATTCACTTCTTTCCTTTTTCCTCTTTCTCTCAGTATCATAATTCAAAGCTTTGCTTTTCTTTCTTGATATTCACTTAATTCTCTTCTTTTTCTTAATATTGTTATTATTATTATTCACTATTTTGAATAATAATATTACTATTCACTCATATATTGTTATAGTTGTATTTAATACCATACTACACTCCTGTTGTCTGTTAGTTATAAATTCTAAATGTCTGTGATACGGCTCACCTGGATTGATTACTCAAAGTGGGGTATTTTTTTATAATTTGAAAGTAGAAATGCTTTGGGCCTACATGTCTTGATATAATACAGTGTACTAATGTTATTATGCATTTACAAAATGCAATATATGAAGAGCTCTTTTCCAAAACACCATAAATCCATTTCTATTGTTTCAAGAAAAATTTTTCTACCCACTGCCCAGTATCTTGACAACACCTTTGTTCTTTGTATTAATACTTTATTTAAATTGGTTTTTACACTCTTAACTAAAAAAATCAAATTCGTTTGCCCTGCCTCCCTGTGTCACAACCTGCTATAGTGGACCAATCACCTTTCGAGGTATCTGCTCATTTGGGATTGTTTTCATGACCCGGCCCTCATTCCAAATTAATTGAATAGCCCTGGTATAGAGCTTGGCTTAAACCCCACAATAACGGTTACAGTTAGTGCATATATTCTTTGATTTATCACCACCTGTTTTTCCACAGCTACTTAGACATCTTAACATTTCTTCAGGAATTTTTTCTAGTTTTTATTATAAATTTGTTTAGTATTATTGTTTTGGAAAGCCTGAGTAAGAAATGAATGCACAACCATACACAGACCACAGTAACTTTTTTTTTTGCTCGTTTAATGAAGTGTTTAAACAACACAATGTTTATTAATCAGTTTCTGTGAACATTTATTATATTTTGTTTTGCATTGCTACTGAATTGGTACTATTATCCTTCTGCAATGTCACATGCTGTACTGAACCCAAAATTCGGGTACTGAAGCAACACCAGAGAGTCCCCATGAGAGGCAGTTTAAGTGCAGAATTATGAGTTTTGGAACTGACCTTGAAGATACAAAGTTCTTTCAATTTTCCAGACTGACTGGCCATCATGTCAAGTAATGATGGATGGTCTTTTCTCTTTAATTTAAAGAGCCACAACAGTCTAAATTAAGTATAAACAAAATGACAGACTAAGTCAACTACAGTGTCACAAATCAAAAGCAAAGGTCAAATTTTAAAATTCAGTGTTATTGGAGAGATATTCACACAGGTGTAAAGGACATACCTAGTATGTTTATCCTTCGTGTATTTCCGGAGAAGTTTGCTACTCTGACATCACATTCTGAACGCCAACACTTTACTACAGCTTTAGCACTATTTGTTTGGGTTTTGTATTTAATGTTTTAATAAGTGTATACTTCTGAATATGCCTCGAGTAGACAGAGGAGGAAAAAGTCAGGGAGATGGGTGCAAAGTTACTAGCTGTGGGAACACCGATGCAGATGGATTTTCACTACATCGTATTCCTAAGACACCTGCACTTCATAAACAGCGCATATAGGAAAAGAGAGGCAGCAAGGGTAAGTAACATTGATATTTTATATCAAACAATATTCAAAATAATCAATTTTGTAGCTATTTACCAGAGAGAGAGAGAACAGTGCCAATAACACCGTCGCATGATTAGCATGATGGGATACTCTTTACTAAATATTAGAAATGACAGTGCAGCATATAAAGTAATCAGCTTACTTCGGACTTTTGAAGTGTCCCCTCTCCACGTGCTCTTCCCACTGATAATCGTTTTATTGTTAGCACAGTAGCCCGGTACCTTAAACAAAATGCATCGTTCTACTTAAAAAAACACTGAATAGTTGATTGGGAGAGCCGGTGGTTTCACAGTGAAGGGACAGAGAAGTATATCTGTATATCTGTCTGCTCGAAGGCCGTTGTGCAGCAAGTACATATCGGTGTGTATGGAATCTAGAAGGCTGTTTAAGAAACCCAATGATAACTTTGACACGACTGTCCAGCTGGGCTCTAATGCTCTCCACCAGAAGATTTTGGTGCTCATAATTCTCACACAACGTCATTAAAACTCATAACCGCGCATCTCTCACTCCACACCACTGTCTGTATACACCTCACTCACTGCTCTTACTAAATCAAAAACATGTCCTTGTTCTCATTAGATGTGAAATGATGGATACTAAATCAGCTCAGTAACAGTTCGGTTCATCAAATTAGTAATTAGGAATAACAGTTAAAGTATTATGTCTGTGTGGTGATATTCACATTATCTTTTCTTTATATTATTTAAAACAGAACCTTTCTCTCTTACTATTCGCTGCTTCTTCTTTTTACCTCTTTTTCTTAGTATTATTATAATTAAAGATTAGAAAAATACCGACCAGGATGAATCCAGCAGTCGCTTCTGGCAATCCTCTTCATTTCATCAGAGGAAAGGTTCAAACTGATGCATCCGAATTACTGGTGGCTGATAAATGACAAAAGTCTCTCCATCATCTTCCTCAAATGGAGAGGACCTGCATGACAGGCTAAGCTCGGAATTTTCAGATTCCAAGAGAACAGACTGAGACACTAGGTTTGAGTTCCGGATGTGACATCACATGCTCATACAGGAAGTTGACCTATTTTCACTTAGAAAACTTCATGAGCAGGTAAAGTTTTAGATCGAATAGTGTTCTCATATCTGTACATTTTGAACTTTTTGCATTGTACTACATATCATTTCTTTAATATATTTGCTTTTCATGTTACACTATCATGGCACTTTAAGTTTCACTTCATATTGAAAATATCTAACCTTGGAAGTATTAAATATTGATTTAATATGTACCTCTTGTTATTAATTATTAACTACAATTTTTTTTGTCTGGCAGATATTTTGAATCTAGCTCAACATGAGAAAATACAATAAGCAAGCTGAATGCAAACGAAAGTACATGTTGTACAATCAGAAAACCATGGGCTCCGCTATTCAGGATGTGCAAAATGGTGTTTTGTCTATGAGGAGGGCATCCATCATGTATGGTATAAACAGGACCACCCTGATGAATCATGTGAATAATGCAAGATGCAAGTCTTTGGTAAAGGATATTTTGCGGATTGTTGAAGATTTCTTGAAGATCTCTGAAAAAGCCTGTTCACAATTTAAAGATGGAATGCCTGGGTACGAGTGGATTTGGGAGAAGGTGGTCCGATACGATCTCCAGGAGGGTATGCCAAAATTTACCGCTTAACAGAGCCATGCAATGCAACAAAATTGTCACGAATGAATCCGGATTTCAAGAGACTACTGGAAAGCAGAACATTTTGTGTAGCAAGTGGTGTCTGTTGGTATCATGAAATTGTATGTTTTTTTCTAATTTAGTTTGAACTAGTTCAGAATACATGTATTTCAGACATGTTTTGATGATATTAAATTCTGATGCTAGTCAGATATCGCTTTTGTCAGTCAGTGTTGTCTTCACTTTTACCAGCTCAATAACCTCAAGGACATGTCTATACCGCTACCTCTGTTTCCGAGCCCTCAGTGGTATACTGTATATAATCTTGCATCCAAAAAACTTCACTGTGTTTTCTAGTATTTATATATATTTTAGGCTATCAAATGACAGGAAATGTCAGTTCATAGTAACAAATGACTGAAATCTTACTGGTTGTTTGTGGCCCACGACATGAAGTTTATGGTGTTATAGTGTGTGTCAATGTTACCCCATGATATGTCAATGTTACCTGTGTCCCTTGGGGTAACATTGACAAGTCCCATGTTTCTTCTTTATCTTCCCAAGAGGCAATGAAAACATGCCCTTATTATACCATAAATAAGGACAGGTCACAACCTATCTAACCTATCTTACTGGTGCACCAACATGGGTAAAATATGTACAAATGCAAAGATGTAAAAAAAAAAAAATAGTTTTACCTTACAATTGGAAAATTAAACAGATTCATTAAGATGCTAAATAAATTCGAAACTAGATATGAACTTGCCATCCAAAATTATTTTACTGAAGTAGCCCCACCCTTCTATGCATCACTACACATGAAACTTGCCATTAATCTTTTTCTTGCTAAATAAATACACAAATAAAAACACTATTAGTTTATTATTGAATAACATGTCATATCTTGTTATTATTTTAACTTTGGGGGGGGGGGGGGTGTTTACATTTTACTGATATTGAAGAAGAAATTACAGTGAGTCGTTACTGAGCAGCACTCAGAATTCCAGTTCTAAACCAATGAAGGAGTGGGTTTGCTTCTTCGCTGTAATAATATTGTTAAAGTGAAGTGAAAGCCTTCCAAACTACTGTTACACATGAATAAATTTTCATTATCAGGTGGTTTTTACTTACAGTTTTGAAGCAATCTGTTAAAATCTGTTGGATAGTTTACATTAGCCAGTTTGAAAAGGCTGCCGTTTCACTCCCGCAAGTGTGCAAAATCATGAGAATAGGGCATGAATCTGTCAGTTAATATAAGGCAAGTTAATGGCAATAATAGTATACAGATATTGAACTGATAGTTCAGATATTTGGTCTTCACACTATAATGAATTGAAGAAACGAACATGAACAAATTGTAAAAGTCCGAAAGCCCGGTGAATTGATTCCCAATGGCTTTACAGAACAAACTGACATCAAATGAAATGAAATCAAAACAAAATCTAAACTGTTTGATAACTTGTCGTAAACAAACAAACGCAAAAGCTGAGTGACTGAATGCTTCAACAGATGGACAATGAGCTATATGCGCGGTCTCCGTATGATTAAAGCGATCATATCACATTTGTATGCAGGTATAAGACATTCATGCTCAGACTGAACAATTTTTTCCCCTGTTGTATCGTGCAAGTTCCGAAGATGCTTAAAAAGTTCAGGAAGGAGCAGATGCTCCAGAAGAAACAGCCATTCTCCAGGCAAACATGCAAGGCTCCATCTCCACCACCCACACCTTCACCTGAAGAAGCAGCTGCATCCCAAGAAGCCTCAAGATCCAGATCTCCCAGTCCCAACTTTTCACCACTCTCCAACAGAAACGCCTCTCCCTGTCCATCCAATGCCTCAACTGCATCCACTCACTCAACAGAACCAGCAGGGAAGCCCAAGAAACCCAGGGCCATGAAGAAACAACTCCAGCTCAGGTGTCAGTCAGATGAACAAGACATTCCCATAGCACATACAGAGCTTTCTCACTGCACATGGGCTGCTTGCTGACATACGACGAAAATTTTTATGCATGCATAAACATTTCTGACAAATGGCACGAACAACAACAACGTACACGAACTTCTTAAAATAAATTACAATGCAATCAAAACAAACTTCACCATATGGCAACGAATGCCAAAAATTGACCATGGGCCAATTCGGCAAAGAGCAAAGACCTCTTAAGCGAACTTCTAAATAAAATAAAACTAGGCACATATACAATTCATACGTGATTCCATTCACACACACCAAACAAGCTCCTATATTGGAAGGAATATTATACCGCTCCATTAATTCATTTGCAAATTAGCTCTGTATCACTGACAAAAACACATGATAATCGTGTGACTTTTTCCTACTTTTCACAGTGCAATGTCGCCACCTCCATGCAAATTTATTAATTGATTTATTTTTCTTGACGAATAAGATTGTAATAACAATAGGATGTTTTAAAGTGCGTGTTAAGTTTGGGTTTAATTTCTCTTTAAATAAAACTTTTTTGAACATAGTCCTTGCTTTAAAAAAATTAAATTAAACTATATTTGGAATTGTAAATTACGTGCACGTTGAAATAAACGTGAGATTTTATATATTTCAGACCGTATCGCCCAACTGTACTTTACCATTCATTGAACTGGTGACAGTTCCAGACGCAGAATCGATTCCCCGTCAAGAGTTTCCATATCATCCTGTTTTCCCATGCATTTGTCTTAAACATTTTTGGCACACTGAACAAATTAGCACCATCATCAAACTTAGGTATTCTATAGACCACACTATTGGAAAAATGAACTTTATGTGCACAGGATCGTCTCATTAACCTTTCTCTGAACAACCTGCAGGGCTTCATCCCATCAGTGACACTCGCTATTCCCTAAAACCATCACATGGTGCTGGATAAATAGGATTTAGGGTTTTTTGGGGGGGATAATTAAGGAAATTAGCTGCAGTTTCCAGATTAACATCAATCAATAACTAAAGTGTCCTACAGTCTTCTCTGATTTTCATCGCAGTTCTTTTTCCAAGTTCTCAGGTGAAGATTTATTCTAGTAGAAATTTTTTAAAATATTAAAATACACTTTAATGGCATCACTTCTATACTCTAGAAGTTTAAAAATGAATAAGCAGTTACTCTGAAACGCATGAAACTATGAGTGTAAACTGTATATCCTGAAGCTTACCTGACAGGTGACCAGGTGTCCGAATCTACCTGTACTGTAGCCATCACTGGGACTCCAGTGTGCCTCCCTGCACTTTCCGGACCTGATGTTCACTCAGGGTTCTGATCCAGCTTCTCTACAGTACTTTTACCGGGAGATTCTGGATGTGTTAGTTGTAACTGTGGTAACCCCTCTGTATTAGCATGAGAACTGCTATCACATGAGCGATGCTAACCCTGTGGTGCTAAACCTGATCTCTCAGTCCCGTTAAACATCCAGGTGTGTTGATATATTAATCTCTCTTTATTGTTCCACGTGTGAGACTGTGCTAGCTCTTCTCCTTCAGCAGGACCTCACCTACCTGATCTTCTCCACCGGTTCCAGACACCACACTGCTTTCACACCCCCGCCTTTATTTCCAAGGACATAAAAACGCCATGACAGTTTAGAAAAATGCATCAAATATTAAAGGGACGGAAGGAAAAACAACTCGGTGCGGTTTCCTCCTCGAAATTAAAGCACGAGACCGCGGATGTACTTTAATTCACAGGGATGCAGGAGTTCGTGTCCGGGCCGACCGACGCTTTATCACTGCAACACTAATGTACATGGCACAAACTCAGGGACGGAGGGAATTTAAAAGACCCACTTACCTAAAATGGCTACTGCATCACCCAAAACACAAACAGCTATTATTTGGTGAAGTTTAGCGCTGAGCTCCTGAACCAACAGCCTAACTTTGTTTGAGCCCGTATTATTTACTTCCCCATTGGCTGAGGCTTAGCGCAGCCTGGCGCGCGCTTCCTCTTATTGGATAGCAAGCTGTCACTTAAGCAGCGCCGTTCTACGTTTGTATGAGAGCTAAACACTACCAGAGACCATTGTGCTCTGTTAGCTTGTTGTGTGGATGCTGAGCGTTGTGTTTAATTTTATTTTAAATACCTCACATCTGCCAGAAGCAAGTGAAACGCTCTGTCCGGTCCGCTGTGAGGATTCGCTGTGTGGAGTAGATCCGAGTGCTAAAGCTAATCCTCTGGGTTTATGTTTCTTGTCCTCGCAGTCCACCAATCATGTTCCTTTCCTTCATCATTACAGAAAAAAACCTAACATTCCACGTCTGTGCTCATGTTTGGTAACCCGGATGTGAGCAGTGGAGGATTCAGCACAAATATCTGCAGTGTTTCTCCAGACTCAGGGAGATGGTTGTTTTTATAGGTTTCTGGTGGAAGTGGTACAGTTTGGAGTTTTCATACTCGGTACTAAACATTTATTGTGTTACAGGTACGAGTTTAAAGTTTCCATTCAATTCCCAGGCAGATTAAATAAAGATGGAGTACGGTGGTGTCTCTTGGAAATAAAATGGAATCGTCCACAATGTCTTTCTGAAACCATTTGTTTCCTCCTCTATGAGTGTTACTGACCCCTGCACTGGCCGCCGTGATATTAACATCATCATCATCATCATCATCTTCCTCTTCATCCGGGGTCGGGTCGCGGGGGGCAGCAGACTAAGCAGTGAGGTCCAGACGTCCCTCTCCCCAGCCACTTCCTCCAGCTCTTCCGGGAGGACACCGAAGTGTTCCCAGACCAGCCGAGAGACATAGTCCCTCCGGCGTGTTCTGGGTCGACCCCGAGGTCTCTTCCTGGTTGGACATACAGGAGCCACCTCAACTGGCTCGTCTCAATGCAGAGGAGCAGTAGTTCTACTCCGAGCTCCTCCCGGCTGGCTGAGCTTCTCACTCTATCTCTGAGGGAGAGCCCCGCCATCCTGCGCAGGAAGCTCATTTCAGCCGCCTGTATCTGCAATCTTGTACTTTTGGTCACTACCCAAAGCTCGTGACCATAGGTAAGGGTTGGAACATAGATCAACTGGTAAATGGAGAGCTTTGCCTTTCGGTTCAGCTCCCTCTTTACCACGATGGACCGGCACAAGCTCTGCTTTACAGCAGAGGCTGCACCGATCTGCCTGTCGATCTCCCATTCCTTCCTTCCCTCACTCGTGAACAAGACCCCGAGATACTTAAACTCCTCCACTTGGGGCAGGACCTCAATCCAGACATGGAGGGTGCATTTCACCCTTTTCAAACTGAGAACCATGGCCTCGGACTTGGAGGTGGTGATTCTCATCCCAGCCGCTTCACACTCAGCTGTGAAACGCTCCAATGAGAGCTGGAGATCCCGGCGACAAGGACAACATTTTCCTCGGCTGCACCTAGAAATTCTGTCCATAAAAATTATGAACAGAACCGGTGAAAAAGAACAGCCTTGGCGGACTCCAGCCCTCACCAGAAACAAATTTGACATGTTGTTACCAATGCGGACCAAGCTCTGACTCTGGTGGTACAGAGACTTAATGGCCTGTAGTAACAGGTCCGGTACCCCGTACTCCCAGAGCACACCCCACAAGATAGCCCGAGGGACATGGTCGAAAGCCTTTTCTAAATCTACAAAACACATGTGGACAGATTGGGCAAACTCCCATGCCCCCTCCAGGATCCTGTAGAATGAATAAAGCTGGTCGAGAGTACTGCAGCCAGGACAAAAACCACATTGTTCCTCCTGAATCCGAGGTTCAACTATCGGTCGGATCCTCCTCCCCAGTACTCCTGCATAGACTTTACCGGGTAGACTGAGGAGTGTGATTCCACAATAGTTAGAACACACCCTCCGGTCCCCCTTTTTAAAAAGGGGAACTACCAGCCCAGTTTGCCATCCAGAGGTACGGTCCCCGATGACCAAGCAATGTTGCAAAGATGTGTCATCCAATACAGTCCTACAACATCCAGAGCCCTGAGATATTCAGGGCGATCTCATCCTGACCTCCGAGGAGCTTTTTGACTACCTCGGCGACCTCAGCCCCAGCAAGGGGCGAACCCCAACATGAACCCCCATGGTCTTCCTCCTCCACAGAGGGCGTGTTGGTGGGATTGCGGAGGGCCTCGAAGTATTCCTTCCACCTCCTGACAACATTTAGCCTGCCAGTACCTGTCTGCTGCCTTGGGAGTCCCACATGCCAAAAAGAGCCAATAGGTCTCCTTCTTCAGCTGGATGGCCCCCCTTACCACAGATGTCCACCACCTGGTTTGGGGGTTACCGCCACGACAGGCACCGATGACCTTCCGGCCAGAACTATGGGCTGCCGCCTCAATAATGGAAGCACGAAACATAACCCATTCGGATTCCATGTCCCCCACCTCCTTTGGGATGTGATTGTAGCACTGACGGAGGTGGGAGTTACACGAAACACCATTCCACATACCACAACGGCTCGCCGCCTCTCCCCATGAGCAACTCTAGAATGGAATAAGGTCCAGCCCCTCTCGAGATGGGTCGTTCCAGAGCCCAAGCTATGTGTCAAGGTGAGTCTGACTATATCTAGTCGGTATCTGTCAATCTCACACACCAGCTCAGGCTCCTTCCCCATCAGAGAGGTGACATTCAATTCAGTTCAATTCAATTCAGTTTTATTTGTATAGCGCTTTTTACAATTGACATTGTCACAAAGCAGCTTTACATAG
>JBCNYH010000006.1:31750908-31766127 GCA_039654325.1 Tandanus tandanus
CTCCTGCTAGGACAACACAATAACTGTTAACACAAAAAATAAAACCAAACAAAGTGGAAAATAAATGCACACAAAACATCCATGTCACATTCATGCACATTAAAAACATTCACATTAAGAAGCGCAAACAAGACTAGCTATAGGGTTAGGCGTCCATAAACTCAGCAGTTATCATCACCCAGCCTAGTCCCAATCCAGCAGCGTTTGACAGATCCAGGATCAGCAAGGCAGCGACACAAATATGGCAGACAGCAACCATAAACATCCGGGGTAGAAGAATGTAGAGACCAGGCAGCAGCCACCAACCGCGTCTTCAGTCGCGGCCAACAAACTGGAAACCGGAAGTTGACGATCACGGCAACAGCAACGTTCCCACTTAAAACAGCTGTAATAAGAAGCGATGTGTAAAACCCAGCCTAGTCCTGATCCAGAGGCGTTTAACAGGCCCAGGATCCACAAGACGGCGACACTAATATGGCACACAGCAACCATAAATGTCCAGGGTATAAAATGTAGCGATCAGGCAGCAGTAACCAACCGCATCTCCTGTCGCAGTCAACAAACCGGAAACCAGAAAGTCGACAACTACGACAACCCCTTATCCAGGGTATAAAAATAAAGCGATCAGGCAGCAGTAACTAACCGCATGTCCTGTCGCGTTCAACAACCGGAACCCGGAAGTTGACAACTACGGCAACCCCCCTGGGACAACAACCTGTTGGCCCTTTTTATAGTGTATGCACCTATGGCATTATTGGCTACCAGCCCATTGATAATGAGCAGGCGGAACAAACCTCATCCTGCTACATAAATATATATGAGTACTGGCATGTCTGCATGTTCATGCTAAGACCATTATAAAAGTTGTGAAATTTGGGTTTCCTCTGGGTACTCCTGTTTCCTCTCACAGTCCAAAAACATGCACAGTAGGCTGATTAGCTGTTCCAAATTGCCCCTAGATGTGAGAGTGAGTGTGCATGGCCCTGCAATGGTCTGGCAAGCTGTTTAGGGTGTACTCCCCCTTCGCCCAGAGTCAGATGAAATAGGCATCAGCCTCCCTGCAGCCATAATTAGGCTTAGGAAATGAATTAATAATTGATGAGCGATAAAAGCTGAAGCTGGGAGGTGTGTTACAAAGTGATATCACTTACTGAGGTTTAATTCGGGGCTACTTAAAAAAACTGGGGCTACTACAAAGGTGTTAATCAGTACTATAGATGTTATTAAGTAGTCAGTAAATTAAATCAGTGGTAATTTATCAGATTCTGTGCACATTTCCATAAAAGGGGGCATGTCTGAAGGCAACCACAGCTTTGAAATAATGGTGTGAGCTCTGTATTTCTTTGGGCAGATGAAGCTCAATAGCTGGGAAAAGGCAGTTCATCTAGAAGAAGGAAAACTCTAAAATTGTCAGGCATCTTCAGTAAACTAGAACACTCAGTGAACCCATTTACCCACCAAAGCATAGTTGGTTCTTGCCATGTTATACATTGGTGGTTAAAAGTTTGTGAACCTTAAGAATTTTATACATTTCTGCATATATTCAACCTAAAACATCACCAGATTTTAACACAAGTCCTATAAGTAGATTAAGAGAACCCAGTTAAATAAATGAGAAAAAAATATTTTACTTAGTCATTTATTTATTGAGGGAAATGATCCAATATTACATATCTGTGAGTGGCAAAAGTATGTGAACCTTTGATTTCAGTATCTTGTGTGACCCCCTTTTGCAGCAATAACTGCAGCTAAATGTTTTCTGTAACTGTTGATCAGTATTGCACATCGGCCTGGATTTTAGCCCATTCCTCCATACATGACAGCTTTAACTCTGGGATGTTGCTGGGTTTCCTCACACAAACTGCTCACTCCTTCCACAACATCTCAATTAGATTAAGGTCAGGACTTTGACTTGGCTATTCCAAATCATTAACTTTATTCTTCTTTATCCATTCTTTGGTAGAACGATTTGTGTGCTCATTGTCTTGCTGCATGACCCACTTTCTCTTGAGATTCAGATCATGGGCAGATGTCCTGATATTTTCCTTTAGTATTTACTGGTATAATTTCAGAATTCATTGTTCCAATGAGCCATGCAAGCTGTCCTGGTCCAGATGCAGCAAAACAGGCCAAAGCCACGATACTACCACCACCATGTTTCACAAATGGGATAAGGTTCTTATGATGGAATTCAATGTTTATCCTTTCTCCATACATAAAGTTTCTCATTCAAACCAAAAAGTTCTATTTTGGTCACATCTGTCCACAAGATATTTTTCCAATAGCCTTCTGGTTTGTCCATGTGATCTTTAGCAAACTGCAGACGAGCAGCAATGTTCTTTTTGGAGAGCAGTGGCTTTCTCCTTGCAACCCTGCCATGCACACCATTGTTGTTCAGTGTTCTTCTGATGGTGGACTCATGAACATTAACATTAGCCAATGCGAGAGAGGCCTTCAGTTGCTTAGAAGTTACCCTGGGGTCCTCTGAGACCATGCTAACTATTACATGCCTTTCTCTTGGAGTGATCTTATTTGGATGACCACTCCTGGGGAGGGTAACAATGATCTTAAATTTCCTCCATTTCTACACAATCTGTCTTACTGTGGATTGGTGGAGTCCAAACCCTTTAGAGATGGTTTTGTAACCTTTTCCAGACTGATGAGCATCAACAACCCTTTTTCTGAGGTCCTTAGAAATCTCCTTTGTTGGTGCCATGATACACTTACACAAACATGTGTTGAAACTTTGATAGATCCGTTTTCTTTAAATTAAACAGGGTGCCCACTCACACCTGATTATCATCCCATTGATTGAAAACACCTGACTCTAATTTCACCTTCAAATTACCTGCTAATCCTGGAGGTTCACATACTTTTGCCATACACAGATAATGAGTAATGTAACATTGGATCATTCTCCTTAATAAATAAATAACCAAGTAAAATATCTTTGTCTCATTTATTTAACTGGGTTTTCTTTATCTACTTTTCGGGCTTGTATGAAAATCTGATGATGTTTCAGGTCGTGCTTTCCATGCATGATGACCTTCAGAAACACACAAAACTCAAAAATCCCACAAAACCCATAAAAAAAATCAAAGCATTTCTAATCTTTGAGCTGTTTTCTAGCTCTACCCCAGTTTGAAAAAGAACCACAGTTATCTGATTTATGCATATACCTTTGTTCACAGTGGGTGTCTATATTAAACAATGATAGAAGGAGAACTGACCCAAACATTTTCATAGTTCTTGAGTTCTGACGTAGTTAATATACCTATCATATGTTTTTTCAGTATTTCTATGAACAAATGACTATAAAAAGTCATAACAATTACGTTTTATGTACAAATATGTAGCAATACCGTGGAACGTAGCATATTTTGCATATTATCTTGTAAAAATGGCTGCCATACTGGATTCCTGAAAGGCTGGAATTGTTCTCAAGTCAGTAATGTTATGGCAAAGAAACAAAATTTATCTTAATAATATCTGCACTTTGACTATTTATACAATATGTTGACATTTTTTCATGATAAGCATCATATGGCGGCCACCTTGGAAAATGGCCGCCATATTGGAATTTCAAGTGGCTAGCACTTTTTTCTTAAAGTCTACGCAACAATGAGTATTTCTGCCAAACTTCATGCTTGTATCATCAAATGAACGATTGTTTGGCTTATCTGCTCCACTTTTGGAGATTATCTCTGAAGAACAGGAGACTGTATTAGATGCAGATATTAAGCATTCTACTGTACTACATGATGAATTTTATCTTTGAATTATGTGATCTGTTTATACTTGGTTTTTAAAGCTATACTGAATTCTAGTTGTTAAATAAGACATTAGTAACATAAGACTGTGTTAGCTTTTTTATTTTTTGTTTCAAATAATTATGTATTCTGCCCTTTTGTAATAAAAAAAATTGTGTGCTCTGGTCATGTCTTAATAATAAATACATGCATGTGCACACGAAAGACTCCAATTATTCAATTCAATTCAGTTTTATTTGTAAAGTGCATATTATTAAATAATTGTTTGCAAAAAAATGATCTAATTTTATCTTCATAATTTACCTATGATGTACACATAGACATGGTGATAAATCTCAATATAATTTATGACAAAATCCACCAGATAGCAAGGAGATGTTAACAATTCCCTTGTGTGTATTTGTCCCCAAGTGTTGTTTACACCGTAGAATATGCCCCTCCTCACCACCATGCCAAAAACTTCCTAGCAGGAACACTGTGCCCTATGATAAAAACTCAAGCTTTTGAAAACTTTTAATCTGCTACAGATCTAGACTGCACAGGCTCACTTTGGAGCTCATTTCATTGTCAATGATTCAGAGATCATTTCATTCTGTAGGACAGGATGGTTAAAGGATGAAGCCTAAAAATCACAAAAAAAGTGTAACCCTAAAATCAAAATAGCTTACTTCCTGTTGGGTTTAGGATTTGGATTCAAAAGGCTTGGAATGTTACATAAGATGGCCAGGTTTCGTTCATTAGGAGAAATACACTGCGGGGGCTGCTTCGATGGCACATTCTAGGGAATGTTATTGACCTATTTTACCACACCCATGTACCAAAACCATACAATTTTTTAAATATTCCCTTAGTCCACATGTGTCTGCCAAGTTTTGTGAGTTTTCCAGCATCCCAAGGTTGTATACAAGGACTGTGTCACAGCAAAGGCCCAAGCTCAGTTGACGCCAAAACCTGGCAGTTCAATATATTCACAATACTCACAAAACATGACCACAGGTCTTCAGACTTCCTTGACCAATTTTGAGTTGTATCAGGTAAAAGTAGTATGAGCAGGACATCAAAATATAAATCATATATTTTACATTGCCAGTAGGAGGCACTGTGAACATCACTAAAAAGTGAAACATACAGTATTTGTGTTCAGGGTGGGACTATTATAAAAGATCTATCAATTTTGTGGTTGCTGCCACAATGTACGTGTGTTACATGTTTTTTGGTGATATTTCCATATATTCCATTCGTTTTCTGAACTGCTTAATCCTAATTAGGGTCACAGGGAGGCTGGCACCCATCTCAGCCGACTCTGGACAGACCATCACAGGGCAGAAACATGCTGACGGCAACCCACTGGGCTGTTCTTCACAAACGACAGCAATGGTTCTTTTACATGCCTCACAGGCCTTTGAAAACCGAGTTAGCTGCACTGGGGGGACAGAAGTGACAACTTGAAAGAGGGGCTTGAACCCCCAAGCTTCGGATCAGTAAGCCAGCACCCTATCACCAGGCCACCACTGCCCCTGGCGACATTTTAAAATATAAAAAAATTGGATCAGAGCATAACTTTTGGAACTGCATATCAAAATATATATAAAAATAATAATGATTTTATTTTTATTTATTTTGCCCAGAAGACGGTGCTATGACTTTTACTGGACATTGTTCAGGTTGCGATATTGTTCAGGCTGCTGCTATTAATCATGCGAAGCTTGGAGCCAATGTTACAGAGTATGTGTGATTTATAGCCACTTTCTGTTTCATAGAGACAATTTGAAAAATAGAGAATATTCACTGACTTGCCACACTAACACTAGATGAAGAAAACTCAAGATTTAGATTTTTAGTTTTAAAGTCCTTAAGAGTATACTGTTCATATTTTGATATTGTGTTGATAAAATCTTTTTGAGGAAATTGTTCAAATACCATGTGTGTAAATGGCAAATAATGAGCAAAATTTACATAAAAACATGAAAATGGATGACTTCCTGTAGGTTTTAAACGATAGTGTCTGAAGACTCTTTTGTGGGGCTTGGCATGTAACATAAGAATACTGAATTTTGTCCACCTATGACAAACTAACCCCACCTTTTTTGATAGTTTCTGGGGGATGCTGTAGAGACATTTTGCTAAGCCCATGAAATACATTGTCACCAGTTTTGATGCATGTACATGGTTTTGTGACTTTTTGAGCATGTTTAGATTGTAAAAAGGAGATTCATTTTGGATGATGATAATAACCAGAAAAATAATCTTTATCATCATCAGAACAATTCCATTAGTCCTTGCACCCTCTAAGCTCAGGCAATAAACAAGGGCCCTCACATTTCCCCTGCTGCAACCTGTGCCGTTATCAAACAATTCACGGGATACTTCTGAAACCTGTGAAGTTTGGAGCAGATAAGATAATGTATGCATGAGTTACGTCAACGTGCAGCTTTACGGCGAAACATCGATATTCACTGTGCTGCCACAGACACGCCCTTCAACCACATCGCACAATTTTTATTAATATTCTTGTTAATATATGTAATATTATTTCCTGACCAAATTTGAAGTAGCTCTGTTTAACCTGCTAATAAAATTATAAAATAAGACTTAATACTACAAAGAAAACCCAGAACTGTTGAGCAGCTAGCATCCTATATAAGAAAAGAATGGGACAAGATTCCTCTCCCAAAATTCCAGCAACTGGTCTTGACGGTTCCTAGACATTTACAGACTGTAGAATGTGATTTACATCACAGGATGTTACACTGTGTAAACCTATTTTGAGACATGTTGCTGCCATTCATTTCATATGTTTCGTATGTTGTACTGTGAATAAAATAGGGGTTTATAAGATTTACAAATAATTGCTTTCTGTATTTATTTACACACAGCGACCCAGCTTTTTGGGTGGTATACTACAGATACAGTGAGTAAAGAAAAGAATCACCCCTTCAAAATACTCCCATGTTGCTTTGCAGCATGAAAGGAAGGACACACCAAAAAGTTGAATGGACATGCATGGCCTAGTCAGAGCCCAGATTTAAACCCTATTGAAAATCTGTGAAATGATTCAAAGCAATCCATTCGACTGAGTTCGAACAGTTCTGTAAAGAAGAGTGGGCAAATACTGCACAGTCTACAAGTCCAAAGTTGGTAAAGAAGTATCCCAACAGACTCATGACTTTAACCAAAGCAAAAGCAGATTCCGAAGTACCGACACGGGGTGATCCTTCAACCGTCTCACTGATTTTGATTTTGATTTTTTTTCAGGATGCACAGTAACAAAATGTGAATATTTTAAATGGGGTAATTAATTTCTATACCCACTGTATATATTCACACACACACACACACACACACACACACACACACACACACACACACACACACATATGTAAATTAGGTGACACGTTTGTGAATCAAATCATTCATTTATTTATTTTTATATTTAAACTAAAACCATGGGCATTTTCCCCACAGTCCATTGTTTCATGAATCCAAATGCAGAAGAAAAAGATAGGTTAAGGTCAAAATGCGATTGAAGCTTTTTTCCAAAATAAAAATTTATGAATTTAAATTGCTTCTCTTCACCTTTCCTATAATAAATGTTGCTTATACAATGTTTTCTATATTCCTTACCAAAAATTTTCCTTAATAAAAAGCAAAAATAATTGATAGGTGAGTCACCTGGAGGCCCTCTGGAGCCGGGTTTCATGATGAGTCCTCTTGCCTTAATTATCTCAACCTCCAACTGTCCATTTCTGTCTATCAGCCCAATCTCCACATCACCTAAAAAGCACACAGATAAACACTGTATATAATAGATACATACAGTGAGTAAAGGCCCTGTGTTTATACATTTTCACTGCTTGATATCATGTAAGTTATTTGCATTTACTTACAATGTTTGTTTAGTTTACATTTTGACATTTATATTATGTGCTGCTCTATCTGTGTGTGTGTGTGTGTGTGTGTGTGTGTGTGTGTGTGTGTGTGTGTGTGTGTGCATGCGCGTGTGTGAGGGGGTGAGTGTGAGTGAATGAATGAATGAGTGGTTTCTTTAACAGCTATATATCTATACACTTTATTGACACATTATAGCCAAAAGTTTGTGGACATCTGACCATCACACTTAAGTGTGATTTTTTTTTTTTTAATACTCTTCCAGTTCTTGCCTCTTTCCCCATTCAAGTCAAATGTTCCCCTATTTGCTCATTCTCCCACAAGAAGGCCAGGGGTGCAGTTAAAGTTAAAAATTCATCCTAAATCTTTTAGTGGGGTTGAGGTCAGCACTCTGCAGGCTTGAGAACTTGGGTTCTTTCACTGCAAACTTGACATATCATGTCTTTACTGGCCTTGCTTTGTGCACAGGGGCTTTGTCATATTTGGGCTCGACCTCTCACTCATTCACTCATTCTCTAAGCCGCTTAATCCAAATTAGGGTTGCGAGGCGGCTGCTGCCCATCTCTGGGTGAGGGCGGGGTACACCCTGGATTGCTCGCCAGGCCATCACAGGGCCAACACAGACACAGCCATTCACACTCACTCTCACACCTAGGGGTGATTTGAAACAGACAATTAGCCTACTGTGCATGTTTGGACTGTGGGAGGAAACCAGAGTACCCGGAGGAAACCCATGCAAGCACGGGGAGAACATGCAAAGTCCACACAGAAACACTCGAACCCGGGAATCGAAACCAGGCCTTCTTGTTGTGAGGTGAACATGCTAACCACTGTGCCACCGTGCCGCCCCTGTCACTGTCACTTTCACTGAATGAAAATTGTGATGCTACAGCACAGAAGACTACACACTTGTATGATTTTAACTTTGTGGTAACCATTTCAGGAAGGCCCATATGTTTGTGATAGTCAGGTATTCACAAACTGTTGGCCAAATAGTGTACTTTATATTCAGACTTTGTTTGTGAGATGTTTTAAGAGAAGGTGTCTCCTATATTAAATAATGTAAATTCAAATTTAATGTGGATCAGAGGGATGCAAGTATCACAGAATTAAATGACAGTATAAACTTACCCATTGAGGTTGTGGCCAATGTTTGTCTACCCACAAACTGTGCTGGTCCCATGCCATCCAAAAAATCACTGAACTGAGCATCTGAAGCCAAACATACGCCACTATAATTTAGACTGAAAGGAAAAGAACAAGGCTATGTTAATTTTTCAAGATTTTAGTACAAGTGTCCCAAAAATAATTTCAAGATAATGTTATGTCATATTTTCTAAACCAATGTATCCCTTATTAGACTTCCGGGGAGGGTGGACAACTCTGGGTGAAGGCAAGGTACACCCTGAACACAAATATTCACATGCACATTCACACCTAAAGGCAATGTGGAATACTCATTTGACCTAATATTCTTGTGAGGTGGAAGGGCTAACCACTGTACTGCCCCAACGTAATGCCATTAAGTATAAATATTATATTTATAAAAATAAATATTAAGTTCTGCCAGCCTTGTTTGGAATTGCTACTTAAATGTTCTTCTCGCTTTTTTTTAAATAATATTTCTACTCATCATAAAGGCAGAGGTAGACTGTTCTATAACCAGTATAAATACAAGTACACATTGTCAGTACAAGAGCAAAGTAGTAGCTGTAGTAGAGCTATAGTAGAAAGTCAGCAGCTTCAAGTTACCATGGATCTACATAAAGACCCAGAAGCCCAAAGCTGTTTGAAAACTGCACCATAAAAATCTGGTATTTATCTGGTATTTTTACCTGCTGGTTAGGGAACTGCAATGTTGTATAAGCATAAAAACTTGCAGAAATAGCTCAACTACATAATTTTATTCAGGGCACCATGATTAACACTGTTGCCACACAAGATGGTTCTGGGTTAGAATCTCATGGCTGACATGGGCCATGGACATGGAGTTTGCATGTTCTCCTTGTATTTGTGGGAGATTCCTCCCACTGTCAAAATACTTGCACATGAGGTCAACTGGCTAAATTGCCCCTAGGAATGAATGTAAGAATGAATGGTTGTTTGTGTCTGTGTTAGTCCTGGAATAAATTGGTAACCTGTCTGGGGTGTACTCTGCACCTTGTTCGACATCAGCTGGGGTTGGCTTGAGCTTTACCCAATAAGCAGTACAATAATTAAGAACAAACATGCAGTCTAAACACAGTCTGCTTAGACTTCAACATATTGACTTGGAAATGTAGAAATGTAGAAATGCTCAGAATTAAATATCCTTCCTCCATTCACCAAACTGTTTAATCTGACTAGTGTCACATAGCCTATCTCAGCCAACTCTGGATGAAGGCTGGGTTCAAAGTGACCGACTTATCAGTCCACTGCAGGGACAACATACACACAACCATTCACACTCACACCTGGGGCAATCTGAAACAACCATTTAGCCTAATGTGCATGTCTTTGAACTGTGGGAGGAAACCCGTGTATACAGAGAAAACCCACACAAGCATGGAGGGAACATGTAAACTCCACACAGAAATGCCCCCACAGGCCTGGAACTTTCACCCTGGACTTTCTTACTGTATGGCAGACATGCTAACCACTATGCCACAACCCCATCCACCTCCCAGATACAGCGACACTATATACATTAGCCTCACCTAAGTGGCAGACGATGAGGTGTGACAGTTATTTTTAAATAATAATCCCTTTTGTAATTATCTCAGCACAGATGAAAAATGTTGTTCTGATTAAAGAGGCAATACATTCCTTCTTTAGTTTAATTGAATATCTGGAGAATCAGCATTTGTTGGTTTGCTTATAGATTCAAAATGACCAGAAAAAGAACTTTCTTCTGAAATTCATCAGTCAGATGGATGAGTTACAACTGCGCTTTAATTCACCCCGCATGGATTATTGTGTAACGGTAATTTCTGAGACTTGGTTGGACACTTTCACCCCGGACACCGCGATTTAGCTAGCGGGCCATGCTACCTTCAGACTGGACAGAACCGGCATGTCCAGTAAGAAATGCGGAGGAGGCCTGTGTGTTTACATTAACAACAGCTGGTGTTCCAAGGCCATAATCAATGATATTCACTGCTGTCCGGATATAGAGTATCTGATGGTACAGTGTAGATCTCTCTAACCATGGATCAAAAGTGAGGTGCACACCCTGCTTAGAGCACGGGATGATGCCTTCAAGTCAGGAGATCAGCAAGCTTACAAAGAGGCATGATGGGCCCTGCAAAGAGGCATCAATAAAGCCAAGCGCAAATATAAACAACTCATCGAGGAGCAATTCCATGATAACAACACCAGGACTATGTGGAAGGGGAGCGAGACACTCACTGGCTACAAGGACACGCACACATCAGCGGACTCCTCGGACAGCACCCTACTGGACATCCTGAACCAATTCTTTGCTCGCTTCGACCAACACAACACGACTCTTGCAGAGAGGGGCGACGATCCCATCCAGCTGCAGCTGCACCAGATCAGAGCCACCCTTCGCAGAGTCAACGCGAGGAAAGCTACTGGTCCAGATGGAGTAACAGGAAGGGTTCTTAAAACATGCGCAGATCAACTAGCAGGGTTTTTTTTTATCACCATCTTTAACCTCTCACTACTGCAATGCATGGTTCTCACCTGCCTCAAGACAGCCACCATCATTCCCCATCATCACCAAATGCTTCAAGAGACTTGTCTTGTCTCACAGTTAAGGCTGCCATCCGTGCAGATCTTAATCCACATCAGTTTGCATACAGATCAAACAGGTCAACAGAGGATGCCATAATACAGCCCTCCACACAGCCCTCACACACTTGGACAGCAGTAACTCCTATGTGAGGATGCTGTTCGTAGATTTCAGCTCCACTTTCAATACAATTCTACCACATAAGCTGGTTCAGAAGTTGGGCAACCTGGGCCTAGGGAGTTCACTGTGCACCTGGATACTGGACTTTCTTAGCAACAGACCTCAGGACGTCAGAAAAAACAGGAAGGCCTTGCAGCGGGTGGTGAGGACGGCAGAGCGGGTAATTGGAACTACACTACCCCCCCTGGACATTTACACTGGCAGACTTCAGAGGAGAGCCAGTGGAATTTTCAGGGACTCCACACACCTCGGAAAAAGGTGCAGGACACTAAAAACAAAAACTAGCAGACTCAAGAACAGCTTTTACCCACAAGCTGTTAAACGTGCAACCCCACCACCACGACCATCACACACACTGACTGAATAATCTTCATTCAGACCATCTTCCTGGACAGTGAAATATTACTTTTTAAGTGCAATACTCACGTTTAAGTGCAATATTCACGTTTAAGGCAATACTCATGTTTAGAACAGGTCTCGAACATCACATAACATTTTAGCATCATGCACCTTATGATTAGGAAGCTCTACCTCTCACCCTGTGTATACCATGCACCTTTGACATATCATGCACCCTTCTGTGTATGTCTCTAAATGTGTGAATATGTGGATAAATGTATATGTGTTTGCATATAGGTAGGTGTATGTGTATGTATGTATGTGCACATATATAGCTAGTGTAGTTATCTTATTTGTCTTTTGTGTACTTTCTATAATTGCTGCTAAACTGATTTCCATTGTTCATGCAACAGTTGACAATAAAGATCTCATTATCTTTATATTCTTATTGTACACTACCAGTCACTACCAGTTTGGAGACAGTTTATTGTGTGTTTAAACTTTTGACTGGTATTTTTGTTTATAAGAATAAAGGTTGTCACTGTCCCCCAGTGCAGTTAACTGGGTTATCAAATGCAGGCCATGTCTCTCACTGTCTATGGTGAGAGGAATATAAAAGAACCATTGCTGATTTTCGTCAAGAGTAGGCTGCATAGCCGTCAGCATGTTTCTGCCCTGCGATGGCCTGGCAAGCTGTCCAGGGTGCACTCTGCCTTTGCCCAGAGTCGGCTGAGATGGGCGACAGCCTCCCCGCGACCCTAATTAGAATTAAGTGGTTCAGAAAATGAACGACGAATGAACGGTTCAGAAAATGAATGCATGAATGAAAGGTTGTCACTGTAACAGAACTCTGAAACATATACTGAAATCACTGAACACCAAAAATTCCAAATTATTTCAGTTATTTTTTATCCTACTAACACATGTACTTAAAAAGTGTTATTTATAAATGTATATTATTCTATATGTATACATGCAGTATTTAATTTATATTAACTGGGTTTAAATCAGTGGAATAACAGCTGACAGGATGAATGACCTTCCCATTGCACTTGGTTATGGATGGCAGCATAATTTCATTAACAAGAGCTGGTGTTCCAACGCCATAATCAAAGATATTTACTGCTGTCCGGATATAGAGTATCTGATGGTACAGTGTAGACCTTTTTAGCTGCCAAGAGAACTCACGTCTGTAGTTAACACTGCAGTTTATGTGCCACCCCAAGCTAATGCTAAGCTAGCTATGGAGCTGCTACAACACATCATTAACTAACAGCTAGCGGCACAGCTGCTCTGTGTTATAATCACGGCAGGAGACTTTAATCATGCAAACCTGAAGTCTGTCCTGCATAGATTCTACAAAAATGTGAGTTTTCCGACGAGGGGAAAAAAAACACACTGGGCCAGGTCTACACCAACATTCCAAATGCCTATAAAGCCATCCCCCTGCCACATCTTGGACTCTCAGATCATCTCTCTGTGGCCCTGATTTCTGCTTATAAACCTAAAATCTGTAGCCAAAGACCAGCAGTTAAAAGGAAGCCACCGCAGCTCTACAGGATTTTTTTGACTCTACAGACTGGGGAATATTCACAGAGGAGAAGGACCTGGAGGGTCACACATCAGCTGTGCTCTCATACATAAATTACTGCAGTGAGAGTGTGACCACAACAAGGACTGTTAAAGTGTTCCCGAACCAGAAACCATGGTTCAACAGTGAGGTGCACACCCTGCTTAGAGCATGATGCCTTCAAGTCAGGAGACCAGCAGGCTTACAAAGAGACATTCCTGTCCCTGCGAAGAGGCATCAAAAAAGCCAAGCGCAAATCATCGAGAAGCACTTTGAAGAAAACAACACCAGGAATATGGGGAAGGGGATCAAGACACTCACTGGCTACAAGGACACCCACACATCAGCAGATTCCTTGGACAGCACCCTACCAGACACCTTTAACCAATTCTTTGCCCACTTCGACCAACACAACAGAGAGGCACGCACCTACCCTGCTTTTCCGGAGAGAGGCGACGACCCCATTCAGCTGCAGCAGCACGAGGTCAGAGCCATCCTGCACAGAGTCAACGTGAGAAAGTCCAGACAGAGTAACAGGAAGAGTCCTTAAAGTATGTGCAGATCAACTAGCAGGAGTTTTTACCACCATCTTTAACCTCTCGCTACTGCATTGTATGGTTGCCACCTGCCTCAAGACAGCCACCATTGTTCCAGTGCCTAAGAAGAGCACAGTGAGCTGCCTGAATGACTATTGCCCAGTTGCTCTAACCTCCATCATCAACAAATGTTTTGAAAGACTTTTCATGTCTCACATTAAGGCTGCCATCCCTGCTGATCTTTATCACATCACATCAGTTTGCATACAGATCAAGCAGGTCAACAGAGGATGCCATCATCACAGCCCTTCACACAGCCCTCATACACTTGGACAGCAATAACACTGTGAGGATGCTTTTCATAGACTTCAGCTCCACTTTTAATATAGTCCTTCCACATACTCTCTATGCACCTGGATACTGGACTTTCTTAGCAACAGACCTCATTCTCATGCAACTGTGCATGCAGTCCCTGTAACCAGCCAGCCTAGCCATCATCCCACTTCATTCCCAGAACAGGGGATCCTGAGGGCTGCCACAACTTTCTTATAGTGTGTGAGCTGTTTCTTACAGCATACCCTGAACTCAATGATATATCTCCTCAGTGATACAGTTCCTCACAAGACAGGGACTTGTCTGGGCAGCTGCTATTTGGTGCGAAGGATGTCATGTAACATTCGGTCTCCACTGAATTCCCTTGCCAGTTTTCGAACATCCCCAGTGTTCTATGTAGGAATCTGTGAAGGCATGGTGCAATAGGGCAGTAGAGGGCACACCCGAAAGAGGCGGGAAGGGGGGTTGGGGTGTTATTCAAACATAATTGCTTAACTGTATGCAATTTTTTTGTGTGGATTATTTTTGTGTAATTATTGTTTACATATCATATATCAGCAATAATTATAAATATTTATTCATTCACTCAGAAATGTTGCATACATTAATACAATTAAGCAGAAAAACAATTACATATAAAGACTGAAAGTAATATTTTTATTAACATTAAAGTAATTAAGTGCATTAATTAAACACTAATATAATTATACACATTGACATAACTATATGACAGGTTTTACTCATAAATCTTTAATTTGAAATTTGTGTTATTTTATTCATGGAATACGCAGTTTAACCCCTCCTTGAATCGCCACCTTATCGTGGTGGAGGGGTTTGCGTGTCCTAATGATCCTGGGAGCTATGTTGTCG
>JBCNYH010000006.1:31789392-31805542 GCA_039654325.1 Tandanus tandanus
CTTAGGCTGCTGCCCCCGCGACCCGACCCCGGAAGAAGCGGAAGAAAATGAATGAATGAATGAATGAATGAATGAATAATGTAATTGTTTAAATTGTAAATGTTATTATGTTTACAGTAACTGTCTTGATAATGGTCTGCCACTGGTTTGGTCTCTGTCTTGGAGTCTTGGCCTTGTCTTGCTCTTGGAATTCTCTGGTCTTGATCTTGACTTGGTCTTGGTTTAGGTGATCTTTCTTGACTGCAACACTAGGTTAAGGGAAAAGTAAGCAACTGGAAGCTGGACTCTTTCTTTGTCTCTAAGATAGAATGGCCCCAACCATCTGGATGCTTGAGGATGGGTACTGTGGTGAAGGTTGCCTTGAGCTCTTTTGACTGCTTAAGTAACTTCATCAGTCCATAATATAATGAAGTGCCTATAGAAAATTGCAAATCCGAGGAAATGCTGGAGGTCTGTAGTGGTGACAGGAAGTTACTGCATCTATCTGCTTGTCTGTGGTGAACCGCTCAGGTACAATAATGTAGCCCAGGAATGTTATTTAAGTGATGTGAAACTCACACTTCTCTACTTTGACTTCTCTACTGGTTCTTGAGTAACTGCTGGAGCAATTTTTTCATGTGTGGATGTGAGTCTCCAGAGAAGGTGAGTAAACCAGAACGTTATCTATGTAGGCAATGACACTTTTTTTGAGTAGATCCCTGAGCACATCCTTGATCATGTACTGAAACACTAAGGGGGTGCCAGAGAGGCCATATTGCATAACCATATATTCATAGTGCCCCCGGTGATGCTGAATGCAACCTTCCCCTCGTCTCCTGGGTGGATGGGGATGATGTTGTAAGCACTGCAGGGTTCCAGTTTGGTGTAGTATTTGCCATTTCTTGGTGGTTGGTACAAGTGGTAATGAAGATGGGTATCTTTCTGTGATTTTACTGAGTTCTTAGTTGTCGATACATGGTCTCAGAACTCGTTCCTTCTTGGCCACGAAGAAGAACCCTGTTGTGATGGGAAACCTTGGATGCATTAAATAACCTGGATTGGCACAATATAACACATAATGTGTTGAACATGCAGTTAAAATGCACCCGTTCATCCTCATTCACCCCTGCTGTGATGGAACACATGGATGAATGAATGTATCTTTCCTCTGGGTGGAGTGATGCCAGGAAGGACGTCAATGACACAGTCTCACTCATTGTTTACTTAAGACTTCTTGGAAGTCTTTTTAAACCTTAGGAATCTTAGTGAAGTGCTGGACCATGGGACTTTTGATGGACATAGTGGCAAGAGACACAGTAAGGTGACCATTTGGTGATAGAACTGTTGGACCAAGAGGTGGATGGATCATGGAAGGACACCCTCGGCATTCCTAGAATGATGGGATGATTAGGTAATGACGTGATGAACAGCCTGATACTTTTTGTGTGGAGGGCACTGACCTGTAGTCATAGTAACATTGTTGCATGGGTGATTTGACCTTCTCTGATGGGCCTTCTGTCCATGGTGCTGAAACAGTGAGGTGTGCTGAGCTTTGCTAGAACGAACTGTAGCTTCTCAGCCACGCCTTGTTGAATGAAGTTGGCAGATGCTCCTCAGTCCATGAGGGCTGCAAGGACATGAGATCCTTCTGAGAATTCGACCATTTTAAACAATGGTCATTATGTCTGAAACATGTTCCTCCAGGCAAGGTTGACATCATGCAAAGCTAGAAAAAAGCCCTTTATCCATGAGAAACAAAAAAGAGGCAGGGTAAGGTTTGTAAAGAGGAATGGAGTAAAGTCATTTTCTCTGGTGAGTTTCATTTTCAGCTTTTTCCATCACCTGGTTATCTAATTATTAGATGGAGACAAAGAGAATCCTACAAGTCACAGTGTCTCGCACCCATTGTGAAATCTGATGGGTGATTATATGTGGGTGCTTCAGTAAGTCTGGAATTGGGCTTTTTTGTAAAAGATGTATTTTTCAAGCAATGTTCTAGGTTAGCCTGAAGTAAAATTTGCTTCCTTTTGCTCTGACAACATTCCCTAACTCTGAAGGTTGGGTTTTTCTAGTAGGACAATGCCCAATGCCACACAACCAGGTCAATCAAGGTGCAGATGGAGGACCACAAAATCAAGACCGTGTCATGGCCAGCCCAAACTCCAGACCTGCTCCCCAGTGAAAACCTTTGGAATGTGATCTAGAAGACGATGTATGGTAACAAGCCATTCACCAAATCTTAGCTGATTGAATTTTTGCACCAGGAGTTGCATAAAGTCACACAAGAGCAACATGAAAGACTGGTGGAGTGCAGCCAAGACACACGAAGGCTGTGATCAAATGTCAGGGTTATTCCACCAAATATTGATTTCTGAATGTAAACATTAGTACTATGTTGTTTAAAATTAAATATGATCATAATTTCTACGCTTTATTTAAGGTCTGAAAACACTGCATCTTTTTTGTTATTTCTGACAATTTTCTGCAATTAAATGTTCTAAGTGAGAATATTTTTATTTAGAATTTGGGGGAAATGTCAGTACTAATATGGATTATGAAATGTAGAATTTTGTGGTAGTCCAACAAAAGAACAATGGGCCTCATACACCATCTGTTCTTACCAAGAAATATCTTCTTAAATCTCACTTACACACTTTTAAGGAAGATTCTGGCATTCACCAATATTTTCTAATCTGGAATTTGTTTTAGGTATGAACAGAATCTACGAACACGAAACAGTACTCTTATGTTTGTATCGGTGCCGAACTGATGTTGCGAATCGCTAATATTTCACTTCTTTTTTACATTCTCGTCAATGTTAATGATTCATATGATGCCTGAGAGTGATTTTTTTTTTTTGTTTTTGTTTTTGTTTTTTAAACTGTATAAAACTTTTTAAATAATTATTTTCATTATGTTACGGGCATCATGCAAATTAATATCACTTCATGACGTATCAATTATGTTTATTGGAAACCATAGCTTATTTAATAATTGATAAAACTATTTACAGGTCGATCGTAAATTAGGAATTAGTAGATTAGGAAAAATCTTAAGAAGATATTGATGTGGCCCAGTGAAGAGTGGACTATAGAGCTGTACTCACAGCTAAATGTTCATGTAAAGAATTCTCCAAAAAATAAAAGGATAATCTAACGGCTGTTTTGTAATGGCTTTTCACTGTGTGTTGTTGTCTATTTATACGTGTTTATTTGCTTCATCTACTGTGACATTTATTATTACTGAGGAGACAATACAGGTGTATAACCCAACTTCCATCTCACGCACACACACACACACACGCACCACTCTCACAGTTTCTGGATTTATTATTAGATTCAGCTTTATTGTCTTTGTGCAGAGTACAGTTACAAACTCAAAATGGATTTAGCACTGATCCAGAAGTGCAAAATATAGAATAACTGTGTTGACTCCCAGCAAATCTGGGGTGACACACAGGGATATCTATCTGCCGTTTTGCGTCGTTGTTGTCGGTCATCACACTAACTTGTAATCCTCAACTGCTCCTTAACCAGTCAACTTAGTCAACCAAACTTTCACAGAATCTTATTTACTTGTCTTATCTTTATTTACTATTGTGCACCTCATATTTTTTTCTATTAAGTTGATTTTTGGGGGGATTTTCCATTAATTTGATAGTTTATTTTAATATTAAGTCTGTCCTGAAAGGCTCACTTTTAAGTTTACAGATAAGTGGCAGAATGAGTCCTGCAGCTTACATGGTGCTATATCTTACAGTACATGCAATGATGGACAATATAAAAATATCATGTTTATATGATATACAGAGTGACATGGACAGGGCAAGAGTGTATGTAGGGTTGTATGTACAATATGTACAGTGGTTGATATGTACAGCAATATCATAATTAGCACAGTCAGTGGTGTACCTGTTTGAACACACACTGATCATCCATAATATTAAAACCATTATAACCAGTGACAGGCAAAGTGAATAACACTGATTATCTTGTGCAGTGGCACCTGCCACAGAGTGTGAGGTAGTAGGCAGAAGGTGAACAGTCAGTTCTTAAAGTTGATGTGTTGGAAGCAGGAAAAAATGATCTGATTGATCTTGATCTTAAGGACATTGTTAAGGCCAAATAACTAGGTATATTTATCTCCAAAATGGCAGTGAGTACCTGCTATCCAAGGAAGGACAACCAATGAACTGGCAAGACATGGGTACCCAAAGCCCAATGGTGTGCGTAGGGAGTGAAGGTGAATCAATGTGTTCTGATCCCACAGAAGAGCTACTGTAGCATAAGCTACTGAAACTGTTAATGATGGCTATGATGGAAATGTATCAGCACGTACACTGCATTGCTTGCTGTGTATTGCGGGAGTCAGTAATCTGGGCACTTTGCAGGTGGGACTGCAGTATCATCTAGCAATGGCTCGCTCGGGTGCAATCAAACACATAGCGATGGCCTGGTACAGCATGTGCTGGTGTCTCTATTTGACCTCGTCACAGTACTGCTCCACACCATGAAAATGGATCCGGGGCAAAAGCCGAGATACCTGAGATATCTGTGACTGGAAGCACTAGTCCTGACTCCTCGCGCTGGTCCTGCCTTTGCCACTGGACCTGACTTTGTGGTTTGTGACAACGGTGTGACGCACAGGGATACCAACACACGATGTGGTGCATTAACTGTTGGCTTGAGTTTGTCTGCGCCCATGAGAGCCACCGCCAGTGCCTAGATTACCTTCAGTAATATCCAGCAGGGCTGCCTATCCCAGACCAGTCAGGTGGTTTTAATTTTATGGCTGATCGGTGTGTGTAAAGTTCTTTATATGTAAAATGATACTATCAGTAACTATTTTATTTTTGCACTATTCTCACTATTGTTGTTTGTTGTTGTTTTACTATTAGTTGGCATCACTTTCTGTGCTCTTAAAACATTATTAAATTTTAGCGTCATCTTTAATAAACTCATTTAAATTAAGCTCCACGGTGTACCGGGGTCTGAAGCTTGTCATTTAGTGTACTGTCAAACGCCTCCTAGCAACAGTTACTATAGTTATTACTTACGTCATCTTGCGATGGTTGCCATAGTCCTGGTGACGTCAATGGCCCTGTAGAATGCTTAGGAAACCCCGGATAGTGGTCGCTATGGATACTGGCTGGGGTGGAGCTTAGAGGAGGCGGAAGTGTTAACGCAGGCGGAAGTGGTACTGCCCTGAAATCCCTGAGCAGCGAAACGGAGGACGGATTGATACTCCAAGCGTTTACACAACAAACGTAGGACTCGAGATATATTTATATGTGAGTTTTGCTGCTGTGATCAGTGTTAGACTGTAGTTTGTTGTAGGTGCTCTGTGAGGTGGTGGATGTATTCCTGTGAGTAGCGGAAGGCGGTTCGGGGCTGGGGGCTCTGTTAGGCCGGAGCGCTGATGAATGGCGAGGATTTGTTTGCTCTTTAATGTCCGGTTTAATTAACGGTTGAACCGAAACTCGATGTGTGTTTACAGAAGTATTAAACAGGTACACTGTGGTAATAAACCAACACGTGTAGGTGAGCGGAAGAGTTCAGGGGGCTCGGATCCATTCACTGGCCGTCGGTGAAACTAGTTAACGGCCTTCGATGTCGTGTGAACTGTAGTGCAGTGTCCAGAGGCCCGGGTCGGGTTCGGAGGAACAGGTTTAAAATGTCAGCGAGGATGAGATTAAAGGTGCACAAATCTAAACCGTTCAGGAGGAGTGTGTTTTTGAGGGTCTGTTTCAGTAAATTCTACCCGAGACCGTGAGGGCGTAGCTAGCTGTCCGCGCCTCTCAGAGAGGCTAACGCGTTAGCACACATGCTAACACCCCGCGGATTTCAGCGCGCTGCACTGCAGTCAGCACCGTCACTACAAACCAGGTTACAGCGACTCACACAGGGTCACAGCCCCCGGTACAGCTTTACCCTTCATACACACAAACCTGCGGTGGAAACAAGAGCTTTACGGTATCAGGAGGTTGGTACGACATTCCCTTGGATCTCTGAGCCTGTCCTCGGGCTCTCAGCGCCCCAGTGATCCGAATCTCGGGAAGAGTTTATTATTATTATTATTATTATTATTGGGTAGTATTGAGGTGTTTGAGTTTTGTCCCGTCATGGCAGCTTACAGCAGCACGTCTGTACGAGCCACAGTTCCCGGATGTGGTGCGGTACCTCTCACGCGGGCCGCTGTGAGGAGGGTGCACGCGAGCCGCCGCCGCCCTGGGCGTTGTCCCGGATGTACAAACACCTTTAGGGAAGCGACTCGGCCGCTTACGACGATGACGTCACCGGATCCGAGCCCACATCACCGCATGTTTCTCAGTTCATCAGAAATACATCTGCACTCGAAAGGTTTCTGTGAGCTCTGTGTTCACATCACCCGGGTATTTAATCACCACCATGCACGCGCTTATTCAGGGTTTAATCATGTTCACACCACAGGAAATGCTCCTGCAATCTCACTGGAACACTTTGTAAGTAATTGTTGGTGTAATCTCCAGCTTCTCGTCGTGATTTCATATTTAATAAAAGATAACACTGTCAGCATTGGATCCTTATCACATCTGTTCCAGTTTATCACCACCTGCAGAAGAACGAACGTGTATTTCTTCTTCTGTAAATCCTTTATACTGCCCAGGGCTGTGTGTCCGGACGCCGTACTGGGATCCAAGGGCTCGGGGCACGAATAGATCCAGAATATGACCCCAGTCTACCGCGGGGCATCCCGGACGCACACGTTTGCATGCATGGGCTATTTGTCAAAGTCCGTCTGCGTACTACCATGTTTGTGCAGTCGTTATATTTACATTGTTCTGCTTGACTACATTTGGTACAGGTGACCCCCCCCTCCCCCTTAATTTCACCCACAGAAATTAACATGACCCTTTTATGCTTGAATTTGAGCAAAATGGCCTGAAGTTAGAATTTCTATCATTTTATACGCACTGTTTGATGACAGGTTTTGGTAATGGGGCATAGTCCTACCTCGATTTTTCAACAGTGAAAATACTAAGAATTGGCTAAATGGCTAAACTAGGGATGACACTGGTGTTGTAGTGAGCATGTCCACCTCACAGCAAGAAGGTCCAGGGTTTGAGTCCCGGCCTCAGCGAGGGGTGTGTGGATGTTGCGTGTTTGCTCATGTTTTTTATCAAAATCAGCCAAAAATGAGGAGCTTCATAATTATCGAATAATCAATTAGTCATCTTATTTTAAAAAAATCGATGTGTGTGACTTGTGCTGACACAAGGTGATTTTCCTGCTTTTAATCGATAGAACAGTCTGGCTGTTCAGCTCGTGTTTAAGGCATGATGGTAGTATAACACAAGTAACAGTGACTGATGAGGAGAAACACCTTTTTTTTTTTATTGTGCTATACTGTATTATTCCCGCACGGGAAATTATTGCCTCTGCATTTAACCATCCAAAGTGAGCACATACATGTAAACATCGAGCACACACGCACACACTGGGGTGCCCGGAGAGCAGTTGGGGGTTAGGTGCATGAAGGGCACTTCACCCATGAAGGTGGAGAAAGGAAAGGTGCAGCTTGCTTTTCCACCACCACACATTTTTCCTGCTGGTTCGGGAATCGAACCACCAACCTTTCAGTCCCAAAGCCGCTTCTCTAACCATTAGGCAACGGCTGCCCCTATGGTCGGTCATCAGACGCAGCTGCTCATTAGCCTCTGTGAAGACGCACATTAATGTTCATGTCACCATTGCCGTGACTGATATATTCCGATAATTATTTGAGATTACTGACGCGCTGCTGTGTGAGGGAAATCTTTGTGATTTGTGATTTGAGTTGTGCACTTGGTGCAGGAGTGTTTTTGTTTAAGCTGGTGTCGCCTTAAAATTGCTTCAAAATTGTATCGTGCCAGTCTGATTTCCAATAGCCAACAGTACAAGAGAAAATATTCATTTCTTTCTGTATTTTATGGCTAAAAGATCCTGTTATTATAATAATCTGCAGGTGTTTTTGTGACGTACTTATTCCATCAAGCATCGCATTTCTAAACAACGTTATGGTAAAACAAAGTTAAAGGTGCGTGTCGTCTTGTGGACTGTGTGGGGGGTGGTGGTGGTGGTGGTGGGGATTACAGTAATTTGATAGTAGTTTTGAATTGTACGTTTTGCTTGAGATGCCCATCCTTAGAAGGCGCCACCCAAAAAGCTGTCTGTGTGGTTGGGAGGGTCGCAGGGGCCTTTACGTGGATTCTTTCAGGTCAAATAAAGTCATTACCGTCCCATTGTCTACCATTTTTGTTGTTTAATGTTTTTTTAAGTCAAGGAATCAAATAAAACTAATTAAATGAATTTCAGGGATCATCTTTTTACCATTTATTATTAGTTTAATTCATTAATGCCAGGAGGTCACATGACCTTACACAGTACAAGAAGCCTGCTGCCGCGAGCTTGTCCATACAGAAGAAAGGATAAGAGCTCGCCCCATATACCATACGTGTAAACCCCAGTGTTGTGGAGGTCGCACTGACCTTGATGTGCATTTCTAGCATTTTATACATTGAAGTGTTTTTTTTGCATTGCTGTGGAAATGCAGTCAGATGGGAGTACCCAGTTTTCATTCAGCAGGAAATAGAATTATTGTAAATTTTACTCACAGTTAATTCAATATCATTAAGTTGTTGTTGGACGTGTTTTTATTTTTGAATTAGATTTTTTTAGTATCACACTTGCTAAACATTTTTGATGCATACGTATCTGCATTGTATTTTTATTTTAGAACATTAGAACTAAATCCTGATAAGTGTAGTTTGTAATAAATGAATATTTCTTGCTCCGATTGAATTGAAAGTAAATTCATTGAGTTTTGTTTAAACCGAGCCAATTAGCATCATTTTAAATCTAAACTGTACTAGATATCAGGAACTAAAACACTTCCACAGTGTCTTATGGTTGAGAGAACCAGTATTTTAAATAAAGTTGGGATGTGTAGGGTTATGTGCCCTGGCGTTTTTAGATGTTCACGGTAGAAATAAAGATTTTTGGGAGGACTGCTGTGTTCTGTTCTGTATGAGTGGCACTGCACTGAGGAACATGCATGTCTCCTTTTTTCCTTCCTCCCCTGACCATTTCCAGGCACTGTCTCGAGCAAGACTTTACCAATCATCAAACTTTGTGTTCTTACTTTGTATGTCCAGAAGCCTATTGTTTTTTAGAACATTAAGATCTCATGGATCTAATAGCATTGTTGTGGCCGGCACTCAGTCCACACCCTGTGTTGTTGGACTGTTCCATGCAAGTTTAAAGCACCTGGGAGGTGAACATGCACAGCCTATATTCTCTTCGTGTCTTATGCTTGCTTTGAGTACATCTTAGTATGGAACTCCCGCGCGGCACACCATCGATGAGGAAAAGGCGTCTAACCATGAACTTGCTGTTGGAACGTCAAGAAAAATCTATATCGCACGGTTGATCGTCCCTCCGGCATATGTGTACACATGGGAGCCCTGTGTTATTTTTCGAAAATGTTATATTTCAAAAAAGGAAAAATGTAAGAAAATGTTTCTGTGAGAGAAGAATATAGAGAACAGGAGGCTTATAATTCTTGGGTCACGTGATGTGATGTCATCGTTAATGAGGTGAAATAAAGAGTTCTCTAAAGCCACGGGTTCTAAACGGTGTACCTTACAGGTCCAGACTAAGATTGCGTGTCTGGTTCCCTCATTTTTATTCCCTTCTATAAACAAGTTATTAAAATAAATTCATCTTAATATACGTAGGATATGTGGGTGGGGTTTGAGAGTTCCCTCCAAAAACTTGTCAAGCGAGGGAGAAAGAGAGCTTGTTCAAGCCATCTCTGCACTAAAACCACTTTTGGAGAGATAAGCAGGCAACTGCTGAACCCACACTGCAGGAGACGGTTCAGAGAAGGTTCAGCACCACTTCTGCCCCTGTTCTTCCTCCCAGGCGTGTTACATCATCTACTGATACCATATTATTATAATCATAATGATGGTGATGATTGTTAGAGAAACGCCTAGAAACTGGACAGAAACCGGAATCAGCTGTTTTTCAGTGTTCTTGCCAAAAACCATAATTATCCGTTCATTCTTCCATATTTCTGTTTGTGTGCCAGTCCCTGTGATTCCGCGGCAGGTCATTTCGCCCCATTCGTGTGCACACACATCACATTCACACGCACGCTTAAAGTCCCAGTCTAAAATTGTTAGTGTGGACGGTGTTCACTGTGAGTGGAAACAACCATCCTGAAAACGTGTGGAACACAAACCTAATCAGACCATCACAGCTGAACACGCCCAGTTAGAAGGAGCCCTCAGAGGGAAGCTGTAGCGCTAGCGGCTTCGCATTATAAAACGTTTTTGGGGACATGAGTAGAGTGGGCACTGCTAAAAAACAAAACTGATGGAATTCCGAACCCAGGCAAGTTACATAACCTACTGGTGCTATGTAATAATACTTTTTATTAGTAGTAGTATTGGTAATAGTATTAATAATATTCTTACTGCTGCTACTTCTAATGTTTTTATTACTGATAAAGTGCAGTCATATCTTTTACTGTGTAAAGTTTTTGTTTGTGTATGCTGTCGATTATAGCTGTTTAAATGAAAATCGGAATCAGCAGGTCACGCAGAAAAATCGGAACTTGAAATTGGCCAGGAGATTAGAATCGGTTCATCTCTGTCGGCTCCGTGCTTTACGTGGTTTTCAATGCCAGGAAGCCGGGTATCAGTTCCTCTTCTTTCCAGCACCCTTACTGTGAACCAGTGTTAGCCAGGCATCAGAGGGCTAATACATGCTGAGACACACCCCTCTTATTATGCCTCCACCCAGCGTGGTGGTGCCGGAGGGGATTGTTTTCTGTTTGTCTGTGCGTGCGTGTGTCCATCCGTTCACGGTCCTAGGTCAAGGTCACATAAGGCCATTAAAAAAAGAATAAAAAATCTTGTGCATGAATGCATGCCTGGATTAGTACCAAACTTTCACCAGTTCCTCATTACGACGTTCTCTTGAACTGGTACAGGTTTTAATGAAAAAGTTCAGGATCACAGTTTAAGCACATAAAGGTTTATGGTGGAGACACAAAGTGCCATATTGCATGGAGTGTGTTTCCTCTATCCCATAAAAATCCCCAGTGGTGAGATGGGAAGGTTTTTTAATGCGTACGTGTCAATAGCAAATAAGCTCAATAAGTACAACTTAGAAAATAAACCCAACTGGAATGAGAGTGTTTTCATTCAACAGAACACGTCGTCACTCTCAGCTTTCTAAAGCAAGTGTACGAGAAAGGGAGTGAGAGATGGAGCGAGTCATTAAATGAAATGAAAGTCAAAAGAAGGCATTTGAAGTCCTGAATCATGTGTGGGTTTTTTTTCTTTTTTGCTAACTTGAAATAAAGAGAAAGGGAGAAAGACTAATTTTTTTTTTAATCAAATGTATGTTTATGAATCCAAGATTATGGATGGAGCAGGGAAAGCGTTTGTTTTTTCAGTTAAAATGAAAAAAAGTAAAAAATTACTATCAGTTAAAAGTTTCATAGTGTAAAAAATAAAAATCTTGTGATGGAAAGGCAGCACTGCAACTCTCACTGCATGCGCACATCGGGGTGAGGAATCATTTTTTAAAATAGTTTAGCTAGCAAGCAAAAGATTGAGGCGTGGCATGTTTCATGTGTAATGATGTATAGATGGGAGGGGCTACTTCAGTAAAATCCTTTTGGCTTGCTAATTCATATTTGGGATTGGTTGTATTTAGCATCTGAACGATGACCACCCCCCTCACGATTTATATGTGGATACCAATTGTTTGATGACCTGAAACACCGCTGCTTCTGTCGTTTCCTTCCACCGGGTTTCTTCTTATCATATGGAGCACTATGTGAAAAGGCCGCTGCTATGCCCCGTTTTGAACGGGTTTGGAGGCTCTGTCGTTAGCATGTGCATTTCGCAGGCTTAGTCCTGCTACTCAGTACCTGCTGCAATACTGAAATAAGTTTGCTGTGCTGCTTCCTTTAGTCGGACTTTGCATAAGCGAATAATTTCTTAAGTTCAGAAGTGACAACAAGATCCTTACTTGCTGACGTGCATGCTGCCATCTTGCTAATGTGTGCTGGAGTTCAATGGGTGGGGACAGACTTATTTTCTTCTAAGTGGTGGATTCCAGAGCCTGTCACTGAATAAGAAGTGTAAGGCAGGAAAGAATCTGGGCGAGGGCACCAGCAGAATCTACACAGCCACGGAAGTTGAAAAATATTATGCATAAAAAAAATATTTAAGGCTTAAAGTTGAATCACGATTTTCATTTTACGCATGGCCCTAAACCGAAAAAATCTCATCGATAAATTTGATTTATTGCCCAGCTCTAGATGACATCATTTTAATGTGAATACAGATTACAAATGATTCATGTTTTTAAAACATATCCTATGTAATTATACCCACAAAGAGTGTTGGAAGGGTATTTCTGAGAAGGGAAAGGTTTATACGAGCGTAGTGAGGACAGCTATGCTGTACGGTTTGGAGACGTTAACGCTGATTAAAAGACAGGAGGTGGAGCCAGAAGTGTCAGAGATGAAGATGCTGTGATTTTGTCTGGGAGGGACAAGAATAGACAGAATTATAAATGAATATGTTAGAGGTACAGCACAGGAGGGGAGTGTTTGGGGATAAAGTGAGAGAGGCCAGATTGAGATGGTTTGGACTTGTGCAGAGGAGGGATGAAGGGTATATTGGTGGAAGAATGTTGAGGATGGAGCTGCCTGGTAGGAGGAGAAGAGGAAGGATAAAGGAGATTTATGGACGTGATGAGGGAGGGAGGACATGCAGGTGATTGTTGTGATGGAGAGAGATACAGACGGCAGAGTGAGATGGAGAAGGATGATCTGCTGTGGTGACCCTGAATGGGAGCAGATGACTACCATATCAATCATCACCATTATTATTATTCTTATTTAGTAACAGTAGGTTGTGGGATCAAGAACAGTGGCAGGAGTGTAGAGTGGCTCCTTCTCAATGTTGCTGAACCTCCTACTGCAGTGTGGATGTAGTGTAGCGCCCACTCCGTGGTCTGTGTCTGCTCATCTCAAAGCTGGTATAGTGCAGTGGTGGCTGGATTGATGTTAGCTCTGCTAGCTTTAGCCACGTTCTTCCTATGTGATCTTCAGACTGGGTGAGCTCAGCTCAGCGACCAACCTTCCACAATAGGGTGCAAATGTGCAGTGTCCCCACAGTGTAACTGTGTTACACTGTGTTGACACTGTGCATTTGCACCCTATTGTGGAAGGCATTTACCTGTGCACATGGTAAAACTCAGATCTTATGGCCAATCCATCATAGCTTAAAGTTGAAGTTGCAAGCTGTGATTTGAGGTTGATGTGGAGATGTTTCTCTTTTGTGACGCCGTTACACAGTTACACCCCATATCGGAACATTTTTGTGTTTCAAGCCCAGGGGCAAATCTCTGCCATAAATCTTCACGACATAAACTTTGTGTCCTATGATAACATACTAAAGCGACAGATGTAAAATTCTTAGGTATGGTTTCTAGAGATAGAGAAATTACATTGATGTAACTGCATGACCTGTGACACGAAAAAACGTACACACAGTATGCACCATACAGACTCTCTCTCTTTCAAATAAACTATGCATTTTATGTAACAACGTAACATGCTACACCCCCTACGAATAACTGCATCTCAAGCGATGCCGATCGTCTGTGTGGTTCGGCGACGTGTTACACAGTGACACATTGCAGATTTTCAGGAATCATAACGCTTTAGCTTAGATTTAACCGCTTTAAACCAGCTTACTTTAATAATCGTCCATCTACAGCATTCTTCTTTGTGAAAACAATTTATTCAGTGTACTGTGTAACATGCGAAACAAACAGTGTAGATGCATGTGGTTATTCAAAGTATGTATTTCTCTTAAACCATGAGGGGAAAAGTGAACATTTTCATCTGAAACAATAACTAGATGAATAATGTGATTATGAGAACTTACCTTTACTTCCGATGCGGTCGTATTGCTCTCGATTTTTGACGATTTGACAGTCACCCTCACGTTCTTGGTATGCACGTAACTGCGTATCACAACAGAAGGGTGTGTGACACGTCACTATTTTCTGTCGTTTGTGTACATCCGGTGTGGCAAACTTGGGTGAAACGTCATAAAATAAGGTGCTTGTATTTGGGTACATTAGCCGCGCTAAGTGTTTTTGCTTAGCAGATGACAGGTCCTCCAGCGTTTCGCTTCAAAAACAAGCGCGTAACTGCGTAACACTCACGACGCCAAAATTTAGAAACCTTGTATTATTGGATCTGTTCATGCGAAGGTTAGTGTTTTTAGCTGTAGCTTTAGATTTTAATGTGCTGTCGACTTCTGTGCCATTTCGTGTGCAAGGATCATTGCTAGGATGGTTGATAGTTTCCTTTGTGGTTCGCGCGACGTGTGACCCGACCAGTTACGCTCTTTAAAAACGGGCCATATAACATCTGATAATTAAAATTAAATATTTCAGGATGTCAAAAGAAGAATTAGGACTTGTTTACAATGCTATGTAGCTATAAGATTGATTTATGTGAAAGAAACCTCTCACGTATCCACCAAAATTGAATGACACATTAATAAACAACTGTTGAAGCTCAGCCGTAATAAGTTTAGCATATTTTCTTAAAAGTAGGTATTTAATGTTTACTTATTTATCTTCAATCTGTTTTGTAAAACTTATCACACTGTTTGAATTCACTTTGCTGCAGTTCGTCTTTTTTCTCTCCTTTACCTCGTGGAACTTCATACTCTTTTAAATTACACTTTTTGTGGTCATACCGTGTTAATTCTTCTAGGGAAATTACATGCTGCTTTTAACCCATCCAGAGTGAACACACACCTGGAGAGCGGTGAGGGATCAGGTACCTTGCGCGAGCATGCTTCAGCTGTGAAAGTAGAGGAAGGGGAGGGTGCTGCTCACTCCTCCGCTGCCTCAAATATTTCCTGCCAGTTCGGTCCTTAGATGCTTTATAAGATTGCTGGTGTTGAATTTGGTGACCCTGGTGCGCCCCCGAAACTTTTATCTTGCATAACATACTTAAACATAACACTGTTTTACTGGTGGGACTGTCCAGAATAAAGCATTACCAAATTGCAGACATTATGCTAACTGTTGCTAGCCTCTGTGGAGCTGGTTCTAATTTTACTGCTATAAACAGAGGCTGGAAAGATCAGCACATTTTCTCCCGCATGGAAGAAAAAGCAATTACAGGGATTAAAAACAAGCTGTGCTGTCATACTGGGGCTTAGACTGGGTACTTGATGCCAATCTGGAATTATTTGCCTGTATTGGCAGCATTCTGGTACCAGTTTTGTTATCAGTATACAAATAGTAATTGGAAATATGTGAAACTGCCTGGTCAATCTCCAGTCTGTGCCAGTCACACTAAAAATCTGCCAATTCCAGACTCTAACCATTTACTCTGTGAATCGCAACTAAAGTACATCAATAAATGGATCAAGATATAAACAGGATGCTTCGAATATCATTCATTCATTCATTCATTTTCTAAACCGCTTAATCCTAATTAGGGTCGCGGGGAGGCTGGCGCCCAGCTCGGCCGGCTCTTGGCGAGGGCAGAGTACACCCTGCACAGCTCGCCAGGCCATCGCAGGGCCAACACTTACACTGGTTGGAACAGCCAATTAGCCTACTGTGCACGGAGGGAACATGCAAATTCCACCCAGAAATGCCGAGCCTAGAATCAAGCCCAGGCCTTCTGGCTGTGAGGTGACCGTGCTAACTGCTCCAGATTTACAGAAGGTAAAAATTCTTGTGATCTGGAATGTAGCGTTTTAAAATAATGAAAATAAAATAGCTAAATTATTTGGTAATCTGGTATACATGCAAATTTTTATAAGACTGTTGATGAAGCTTTTTAAAAAAAAATGCTAAACAGCTAATGCTAATCGTTTTCTCCCTGTTATCAAAAATGTGTGATGGTACTTATGAGAGTCTTTTTCCACGCATGCATCGTTATCTTCATTTCTGATACATTGCGTTAACATTTGGGTGAAGGTGACCAAGTCCCCCAAATTCTAACTGCTCCAGGTGTGTGTGTGTGTGTGTGTGTGTGTGTGTGTGTGTGTGTGTGTGTGTGTGTGTGTGTGTGTGTGTTCACTGTTTAC
>JBCNYH010000006.1:31834420-31846181 GCA_039654325.1 Tandanus tandanus
GCATAATGCCCCCGACAACATAGCTCCCAGGATCATTAGGACACGCAAACCCCTCCACCACAATAAGGTGGCGATTCGAGGTAGTACACTTTAAACCTATTCTATTTAAGATTCTTGGCAGACTCTGAGCTGCACGGCCAAATTTGCCCTACTTGGAGAAATGATATGGAATGGATTCCGTGAACAAGGAAGTTAACGGCTCGTCATAACTGAAGACCCAGCTTGAGAGGACTGATGGATTACATGTGTTGACATTCATTGCATTAGAATCCAGGATCACTTCACTGTTTATGCACTACCATTTGAAAAGTGTCTAAAAACCCACAGCAATATAAAATTTATATTTAATTTTTTTTTTAAATCTAAATAAAAACTGGATTGATGGACTGCCACTTGCAAAGCAGTATATTTTGAATTGCATGATCATACTGCACATTACACTGGCAGTTATTACAAATTACAGATCTTGTGAAATACCAAATAGTGAAAATAAAACCAAAATTAATCTACAATTGGGAAAAAACATCTATTCAGATAGAGAGGGAGGGTATCATTTTAGGGGATAATTCATTTTTAAATGTAAACGTATACACACAAAGATCCAAATTTAAAATCAAGCATAAAGAAATAATTCTCACAGGTTACAAGAAGTGGGGGGGGGGACATTAAATGGGTCACGTTTATAGTATTTTAGTTATCCTTTTTTGTCTTTTATGTGTAATTTATTTTGTAGAATTGTACATTTTGTGGTGTGAAGGGTGCATAAAGGGGAGACATCACCTGGAAAGCATGTACATTAACAACCAATAACTCATAGGAACCTAGTGGGATTAAATGAGATTATTATTTCCATCCCTCTTCAAGTATGTTATAGTTTCGTTCGTTTACTTCATGGTTCAGTGTTTATTTTTAATAATTTCAGTATTAAAGATTTTTTTGGCACTTGTTCATTTATTTCATTTTATTATTTTATTATTATTATTTTTTTAACATATTCAAAATAAATATTTTCCATTCAACTGTAAACTGAAGTCCAAAACCTTTTTAGACATCACACTTCTTAGGTGTATTTAAGTTGCTCTTCATACTGGCAAACAGGAAGAGCAGACAGGTTGCTGGTGGAGACGGCTTTCTCCTACAACACCATGTCACCACATGCAGAATTTTCCTCTGTTCTCATTCAGTAGGAGAATAAACATGTGATCAAATCGTGATTAATTACATTAAACAGAGGGTCAAAAGACATTTTATTTAGCAATGGCTCTGGAAATTTTTGCACTTTTACGGGAGGTGATAAAGATTTATTTGTATGTCAAATATAAACATCCGGTCATGAAGGAACAGGATAGAAGAAAACTGCCGAGGGAGAACCATCCTGTAAGAGAACACAGAACTATAATCAATATAAATACCCTCTCAACTGTGAGTAAATATACACACATACATGACGGTCGATGAAAAAGTAACACCTCCTCAGTCACCACGTTTTTATTAATAAACAAACTCAAGCCTGAAGTCTCCTGAACACAAAGCAACTGTTTATCAGATCCTGTTAGGAACAATTCTGGAGTTTTCCTCCTTACCCCATGACGGTATAGATGATTTAACTTCGAACCTGAAACCATGTGGGCGGCTCCTCATCAGCACAAACATGGATATACCTGAATGACTCAGAGTTAGGTTCAATCCAAGGAAAGGTGCCATAATGGTACTCCACGTCCACAAAAACTCAAGACCGCTAGATCGACACAGAAGATGACAGCAGTGTTTAAAGATAAAGCGGGGTGGTGTTCTCATTGAGTTTTTGGATGGGTGTCACACAGTCAACATCAAAACCTACATTACTACACTGCACAAAATGAAGGAAGCCATGAGGAGGAAAATGCCACAAAGTCATTCGTTCCATATAGTGCCATCAGCATAATACAACACCACACACACCTGGCCAAAATGGGATGATGCAGTACATTCCTGCAGATTTGGCACCTTTGGACTTCTACCTGTTTGTGCTGATAATGAACAGCCCACATGATTTCACATTCAAAGACCTGGATGAAGTTAAATCATCCCCCTAATGGGATCACGAAAACATATATTATATATCGTAAATGTATTAAACATAGGTGACTGTGTTGAACAGTGCCTTCAGACTATAATCTTTTCAGTTAATAGCCTGTAGTAAAGATGAGGTGTTACTTTTTGATCCACCTGTGTGTGTGTAACAGGTTTTAGAACTGAACTATAACAGTCTCTGAACATCTGGTACATGAGCATGCCATGATAGAAAAATACTTACTGAACTTATTCACCCGAAGGCCTCACACTCTCAAAAACACCAGCTTCCTTCATACCGTTGAACTCCTTCATGGCATTGTACTGCTTGTAAAAGTCAGCATAAGCCTTTTTTCGGGGCTCTGCTACTCCGAACTGGAAAAGAAAAAAAGAAAATGCATAAAAGGACCGTCTAACAAATTCTGCCAAAGTTGTGACTTAAATTCACTACCTGAGACGCATCGTTTGGTTTTCAAAGGGGGGGACAGCAGTAGTTCAGTGCAGAGTGAGTTCATGTGTAAACTTTGAGCTTTAGATCTTCATTAGTTTGTGCGTTTTGAACACTTACAGTTGAAACCTGAAGTTTACATACAAATGTTTGACCCCAGTCATAGTTTAAAAATGCAATGCAACCAAATACTAATTTCTGACTTGGAAGAAAATAATTTTAAAAATAGTCTCCCTCAGTATTCTGGCATTTAACAAATACGAGTCATTTGGGTAATCCTAACTAACCTAAACCAGGAAGAGTTTATTTTGATTTAATGTTATACAGTGAGCAAAAAAAGGTTAGGTGTCTTAACAGGGTGGATGTAAGCGTCAGGTTTCACCTGTGTATTTGTAACATACGCAGCAATGTGACAGAAATCTGGGACCAAGAAAGTCAGACATGATTCTGTTTGTTACAGTTACACTTCAGAACCTGTGAATTTACACTCTTCACCAAAATAATTGTGAGGTCTACATTTTTTTTTAACCAAATCCAGTTGTGGGCAGGAACCTAAGAACATACAACTCACAGGATGTTAAATTATACAAAATATACTGGGTAACTACACAAGCCTATCCAGTCCTGGTCTGATAACACTGGTCTACAGCCAAAATGCTTCTGAAATCAATATAATTAAACATTCATAATTTTGGGCCGCTGGAACTTAAACTGATGTTTAAAATTGTTATTTGGTTCTAGTTTTGAGGTATAGGTCTGGACCAGTATATACCACCCTGCGTTAGGAATCATGAAGGATGGGTGAGTTATAAAGGGAAGGGATCTGAATTTAAATCAATAGTTACTGAATACATCTTTGACTGAATGTAGGAATAAATTTTAGGTAAATAGGTTCAATGCCAGAACATTTACTTCAGGTGCAGGTGGTCATGGGTTCAAATCCTGGATATGGTGGTAGTTTGACATCCTCGGAATTTTCCACCTAAAACCGCAGTGTTTTATTATTGAACTATTTGTGGATATATGATATAAATATAATAATCATCAATGTCTGGGTTTGAAAATTACTTTTATTCTTTCTTTTGGCAAAACAATAAATGATGCAATCTGAAGCTGGAGTTGAATCATAAATGATATGGATTGCATCATATTGTCCCTAGAAGTCATGAATTCTGCACCGCTAACTCCGTTAACTCGACTTCCATCACTTTGCTGAACAGATTGCTCGATATCAACTCTTGAACCCTACTACTCTTATATATAACATACAATTCAAAAACAAACATACAAATAACTCTTGTTGTGTGTTCGATATAATGATCGAAACAACAAATGTAAAAAACTTAAATATCTTGGAAACAGAAGCACCACAGCTGCTAAACCTCTGCCTAGACGCTCTTTTTTACACCGAATCATGTCATTGAACTGTTTGAAGAAAGTGACCCAAAACCATAACGCCTCTTGACGTGGCAATTTCCGGTGTGGAGGCACAAGGAGCTAATGTTTTTAAAATAGTAAAAATACCTCACTCGTAACATTTGAGACATTTTCTATGATCTATTGTGAATAAAATACGGGTTGATGTGATTCCCTGCCTTCACCCAGTGTCGGCTGAGATCGGCTCAGCCTCCTCGCGACCCTAATAGATGATTAAGCGGTTCAGCAAATGAGTGAATGAATGAATAAATAATCATGTGATTTGGTTGCATTAGTAAGTTGTGGTTATTTAAACACTTGAAGAACCACCTGGCTCGCCTTGCCGGTGTATAACGGAAGACTATGGCCCTCTTTGCATTCAGTTTTTATGTGCTGCATCCTAAAATTTTTGGGACAGGTTTTGAATGTTTTGTCACAAAAAAAAAAAAAAGCATATAATCATTTCTGCATTGTCATTTGCAAAGCACTGCATGTTCACATTTACAGCTGAGAATATAAACCAACAACATTGTTCTTGAACACAAGCCCATCCATTCATTTAGCTAATCAGCACACAGTATTCAGGTCATGTGATGCATCATGGCTACGACTGGCTGCACTGCCCTTGGTCACCCAAATGCCGTGTAAAGAGGACCACAGCCTGCAATTATACACCAGCAAGATGAACTCAGCAGTTCTTCAAGTGTTTAAATAACCACAGCTTACCAATACTACCAAGTCACATCACTACCCTACCAACGAATTTTTGGCAAAAACACTTGAAATCTAATGTCTGTCCTAAAGCAGGGACTTCCAACCCTGATCCTGGAGAGCTACCATACTGCAGGGTTTATCTCCAAACAAAATCTAACAACTCTTTTACCTGATCAGGAACTTCTTTAGGCAATAATCAGATGACCAGGTGTACATGATTAGGGCTGGTACTCAATTTTTCAGGAAGAGGGCTGGAGATGCCTCCTAAAGACATTACCACTGACCTTGAATGAAGCTGCTACGAAAATAGCCAGGCCAAATGCGAGGGGCAGATGAAGCCTCAATCGCCTAGCAAGGAGACCCCTCATTTGAGGCTTTGCGAGAGACATGCCGAGAGATCTGCAGATCACACAGAAAAATCAACCACTTTTAAAGGAGGCAGGATGGGACATATTCAACATCTATGACCCCTGGCAAAATTATAGGAGCACCACGCTGATGTTCAGTCTGCTTCTTTTTTTTTTTTTTACTTGGGAGTAAAAAAATAACTCAGTCGATATTTTCAAAGAGATGAACCCTGCAGCCTATAGTACAGATTCAATACACACGTTTAAAACACACCTTAAAACACCATAAGGATGACCGCTAGAGGAAAATGTACTTTAGCACTTTGTTTCTTATTCCTCTCTTAGGTTTATCAGTGGTGATTTTTTTTAGGATAATGGAGTGTTCAAAGCCTTTCTTCAGAAAAAGGACACCAACTCCGTGACAGACAGCAAACGGTTCAGAGTGCAATCTGATGAACAATGGGAAACCTGCTCCATGATCAGGCTCTGCCCTGCTGTGATGATTTCTAAACTGGAATTTGAGAAATTTGGAACTGGCTTAATGGGTGTGCTGTTTTCCTTTAGAGACATCCATGCTACAAACAACTCATGACATCTGGAAACACCGCAGGAGCAAAATGGTTCAGGAGTCAGAGGTTAAAGATGTCTGGTACTCTTGTTTACCTGGGGATTTAAACACACTCAGTAGTGGATTAGATACATTTTTATTGATAATCTCACCATGGTTATTTTGTCACTGTTCCAAATGTCTGGTGTCATTAAAAAAGAAAAAAAAAAAAAGAAAACCCTGTAAATATAGAATACCCCTCACAAATCAATAATCACTAATTCATTATTACTAATTTATAATCGGAGCACCTTAATGTGTCCAACAGCAGTCTCACCATTAAAACCTCTTGGTGGAATTAAACTTCATTTAAATATTTTTAAAATCTTATTTTAGTCATGATTGTCCCTTTATAATTCATAGAATTTCTAATAATAAAAATGAAAATAAAATTTACTAAATAAGATGAATAAAATGTATTTTTTGAAAAAACATTGTTCAATTATTTGTAGTTAATAAACATTTGATGTATAAAATAACGAGTATTGATGACCTCAATGACCCTCCGAACACTTTTACCCTTACACCGGAAGTAGGGTAGCAAACACACCGGCAGAGGGCGCCTTCTGACTGAAACACTGATTAAACCAGTAAAGGTATAACATCTTACACCTCCGTCCACATGGTTTAAGGGTTAAATATCTCCATTTCATTTATTTTATTTCATCCGATTAGCGTTTTAATACGAGGAATAACACTGATCACTAGATGGTGGTGTTTAAAGCTCGCGCTACTGGACCTGTAACTCACTGTGGTTCAGAAATAAACAGAAATGTGGGATTAGAATACTCATGTTGCTCCAGTTTTCGATTTGTGCGCATGCGCGGAGGAGTGCAGCCTGGCGTTCACCTCCAGAGCCGTGAGGGTGAAATTAAAACTGGATCCACTGTTCCGGTCCTAAACATTACACACCCTCTGCTCACTCTTCATTTACCACTTGTATTAGGGCCCGCATACTGAAACATTAATACGCTCACTGGTGATAAATGAGCCAAATTTATTATCACCGATATTTAAAAAGAATGATTTAAGTTTATTCTCGGCGTCTTTAAAGCTAAACTAGCACAAGGCAGAACACCCGGAGAAACTCACAGACATCTCTACCCAGACGAACAGAGACACCAGAACCAAACAAGTCCAGACGGTACATGGACTCAATCCTCAAGGTTTCAGTAACAGAACAAGGGAACACTGCTAACACATTAGCTCGCTAGCTGTGCACATGTTACAGAGACCAGATTTATCACCTGCACTTCACTAGATACACTCCTCACCATAATTACACAAACTCTTATAGAGATTATACTCTCATCATCACATCGAAACAAACCAGTTACAGTGAAATCACATTCATCAGGAAACACAACCTTACGATGCACGACCTTCAGTGAAAAACGACCGACACTCAAGAACACTTCCGCTACCTTGCTGAAATACCCGCAAAGCATCATGGGAGGTGACGATCCCGCCCAGTTTTCTTCCTCCTCCTCCTCGTTCATTTTTGACGGGTTGCTTCTTGCATTTTGTGCACACCGCCACCTACTGTACAGGAGTGTGTAAAGGAACTCGGTACATCTTTTCAACGATAATAACAAACAAACAAATAAATAAAAATTCTGCATTCTGTTATAAATAAACCTGTGATTCTCTCTTGACATCCCAGTTTCTTTAGGAATATCCTCAGTTCCCTTCTCTCCTACATTTCTCTTCATCTCTGCCTTCACTGTATTTCAGACATTTAGATAAAACATGATCTACGTGTTCCTGTGTTTGAGGTTCTGAGCGGAGTCCATTTCCTTTCCCTATCAGCGGCAGGGTGCTGTTCAGTCCAGGATGTTCTGATCTTAACCTTGAGTATGTTACTTCTTTCCTGTTTAACAGAGCTATTCTTTCCCCCCGTACGTTACTCTGGACTCTACGGTTGTGTTTATCCTGTAGATCGGCTTCACGTTCTTTCTGCCATTTTTCATCTCTTCAGATTTGATTTTAGTTTTAGCTTCTTTTCCCATTGGTATGTTTATTTCTATCTGTTGTTTTCTTTGCGATCTCATCAGCTTTTTCATTACCCTTGATGCCATCATGTGCTGGAACCCAGCAGAACTGAGGTTCTGTTCCTAGTGGTCTAAGATTTAACAGTTTATATCTGGCTTCTATAATCAAATCTTCTCTAATTGCATGGCCTCCATCAAAGCTTTGCAAAGCTGACATTTTTATTCTGTACATATAACAGACTTTAATGGTTTCACCTCTTCTATCCACCTTAGTGCTGTTATTATTCCCACCATTTCAATTGTAAATACAGATAAGTGGTTATTAGGTCTATATCCCATACCTTTTCTTAAATCCCGGGATGTGAATCCCTATTCCACCGTGTTCGTTTCTATCTTTAGATCCATCAGTAAAGATTTTAAAATAACCATAATAAGATGACAAATATTTTTTACCATAATTTGCAAGTTCTTGATCATCTGGATAGTTTTCTTTTTCTTTAAAAAACTCTTCATTAATTACTGGAATGGCAAGCATCCAGGGAGGAACTTCACTCAGAGCTACCGTTATACTGATTTCAATGTCTTTCATTCCGTACTGTTCTGCTATGTTACCGATGTTCCAACCAAAGCCTTTAGCCTTTACATGGTATTCCCAACAATCTTCTAGTGCTACTGATGCAGAATTGTTTTTGCTGCAAAGCGGCCTAACCCAATAGGTTAAAGATAACTTTCCAAATCTTAATTTGAGCAGGGTCTCTCCTCCTTCTACCAGTAATGCACTTGTTGGAGTTGTTTTCATGGCTCCTATTGCAATTCTTAATGCTCTGAATTGAATTCTTTTGCGTTTCTCCAGGTTTGTTTTACATGCATTACCGTATAAAACACTACCATAGTCTATAGTTGATCTAATCAGTGCTTTGTAGATGGTCATCAGTGACTGCCTGTCCGCTCCCCAGCTGAGTCCTGTGATCATTCTCAAGTTCAATGTTTTCCTTTACTTTGTTTCAATATAGTCTATATTTAGTTTCCAAGTAAGTTTACCATCAAGCCAATCTCCTAAGTATTTAAATTTATTAACCTTTTCAAGAGATTTTCTTTTGCATACTTGCAATAACATGTCAGATGTTACGGCCTCTATTCCATATTACCCCATCGTCTGCGTAAAGTAATCCTTCCTTACCTTTTCCTAGTCCTTCAAATATGTAATTTATCATCAGGTTAAACAGTATAGGACTGATCACACTTCCTTGCGGTACGCCATTTTCTACAGTGAATTCTTTAGATATTGTGCTATCTACTCTAAAAGTAAAAGTACGTTGTGACATAAAATCCATTACATAATTATACATTTGTCCATCAATTCCAATTTTGTTTAGTTTTATTAGCAAACCTTCTCTCCACATGGTGTCATATGCTTTTTCTATATCGAAGAATGCTGCTACCATTACCTCTTTCATGGCAAGGGTTTTCTCAATCTCATTACTTAGCGTAATCAAAGCGTCAGTAGTTGATCTTCCTTTCCTAAAACCAGTTTAATAATTATTAAGCAACTGTTTCTTTTCTAAAAAGTAATTCCAGGTGAAGGGTCTGCAGTGTTGTTTAAGGCCATTTTAAGTTCTGCCATTGTAATACCTGCATCTAGTATGGACCATGACTCTTTTTTAACCTGCATTATATTCTTCCTCTTCTGTGTGTTTAAGGAGATATACCGTCACCTACAGTACTGGAGTATGCCAGAAAGGGTTTCCCTTCCATTCCCTGCACTTGGTTATACTCATTCACTCACTCACTGAACCGTTTAATTCTGTTAGGATCACAGGGAGTCTGGAGCCAACTTTGGGCGAAGGCAGGGTACATCCTGAACAGCTTGCCAGACCATCACAGATCCATCACACACAAGCATTCACACTCAAATACACACCAAGGGACAATTTGGAACAGCCATTTAGCCTAATGTGCATGTCTTTGGACTGTGGGAGGAAACCCACATAAGCACAGGAAGAACTCCACACAGAAACGCCCGAGCTGGGAATCAAACCCAGGCCTTCTTGCTGTGAGGCGGACGTTCTAATCACTACGCCACCATGCCGCCTCACCTTTGTTTATTTAGTGATAAAATCTGTTAACCTATGATGCAGTCATAAAATATGGGATCTAAATGGTTAGAGGCTGGAAAAGTTTCACACTGGACGGATCAATCGGTGGCTGCTCTGCAGGACGCTCTGGATGACACAGAGTGGGACATGTTTCGGCGCAGCTCTGATGACATCAACATGCTTACGGAAGGGGTCATGGGATTCATCGGGAAACTAGTGGATAACACAGTTCACAAGGCTATAATCAGAAAGTTTCCTAATCTGAAGCCGTGGGTGGATAAATCAGTTTGCGATGCTCTGAGATCTTGTTCCGCTGCGTATAACATGGGGCTCACCAGTGGAAACATGAATGAGTACAAGACCGCATCCTACAGCGTGCGCAGAGTAGTGAAGGAGGCGAAGCAGCGCTATGGACAGAAACTAGAGTCACAATTTCAACAGCGTGGCTCTAGGAGTCTGTGGCAGGGATTAAGAACTATGACGGACTACAAAGCACCATCTTCCAGATCAGTGAATGCAGATGCTTCTCTGGCAGATGAGCTAAACACCTTTTATGCTCGCTTCAAGGCTGCAGCTCAGCGCTAACAGTGTTAGCAGTGCTAACAGCGCTGTGGGCAGCACACTAGTGGAGCATACCGGAGAGGTTAACTCATTCATTATCTCGGAGCTCGACGTGAGAAAGGCATTCAGGAGAGTGAGTACGAGGAAAGCAGCAGGACCACATGGCATCACAGGTCGGGTCCTGAAGACCTGTGCTGACCAGCTTGCTCCAGTGTTCACTATGATATTCAACCTCTCCCTGGATCAGTCTATAATCCCGACGTGCTTCAAATGGTCCATCATTGTTCCGGTCCCCAAGAAACCCCAGCACGCCTGCCTGAACGACTTCTGCCCAGTGTCCCTTACCTCAGTAGTGATAAAGTGCTTCGAAGGACTAATTAGAGACTTAATCAGTTTTTCCCTACCAGTCACCCTGGACCTGCTACAGTTTGAGTACCATCCCAACCGATCTACTGAGAATGCCATTGCACACCTCCATCATGCAGCCCTGAGCTATGTGGACAGCAGAAGGGGGAATTATGTCAAAATGCTGTTTGTTGACTACATTTCAGTGTTTAACACCATAACTTCCTCCACACTCACCACTAAGTTGGAGATCCTGGGCCTCAGCCCATCCCTGTGTCACTGGATCTCTAACTTCCTGACAGACAGACCACAGGCGATACGGTTGGGCAACCATGTCTCATCCTCACTTACCCTCAGCACTGGAGCCCACCAGGGCTGTGTTCTGAGCCACCTGCTGTACTCTCTGTATACCTACGACTGTCCACCAACATCATTGTTTGCAGACGACACTGTGGTGGTGGGCCTGATCTCTAACAACGACAAGACGGCCTACCTAGAGGAGGTTAGAAACCTGGAATTATGGTCCCAGGTCAACAATCTCCTCCTGAACGTCAGCAAAACTAAGGAGCTGATAGTGGACTTCAGCACAAAGCAGGAGAGGAATTACCAGCCCCTGACTATCAAAGGGACCCCAGTGGAGAGAGTGGACAGTTTCCTGGTACCTAGGTGTTTACATCACGCAGGACCTGACATGGTCTTGTCATGTTAACACCCTGGTGAAGAAGGCCCAGCAGCGTCTTTATCATCTTAGACGCCTGAAGGACTTTAAACTGCCCTCAATGGTGCTAAAGACTTTCTACACCTGCACCATTGAGAGCATCCTGTCGGGAAATATCACAGCCTGGTTTGGAAACAGCACCAAACAGGACAGGCAAGCTCTCCAGGGGGTGGTGCGATCAGCAGAGCGTACCATCTGTAGGAAGCTTCCTGACCTGGACACTATATACAGCAAGCGGTGATGGACCAAGACCAGGAAAATAATGAAGGACCTCAGCCATCCCAACAATGGACTCTTCTGTGATAGGTGTACTCTAGTTAGCTCTCTGACGGAGAAGATTGTAGCGTTAGAGGTGCGCATCCAGACTTTAGAGAGGGCTAGTGAGAGTAAGAGTAGCGTTGTTCCTGCAGCGGGAAGTCTGGGTGCCTTAGGCGGAGATAGTAACCCCCCTCCTCCGGCATCAGAG
>JBCNYH010000006.1:31923882-31935431 GCA_039654325.1 Tandanus tandanus
TCAGCACATTCAACTATGTAAAGAACAAAGTATTTAATAAGAATATTTCATTCATTCAGATCTAGGGTGTGTTATTTAAGTGTTCCCTTTATTTTTTTGAGCAGTATATATCACTGAAACTTTATGGTGGTACAACAAAGTCAGAACATAAACACGATTACTTTTTAATCTTATAAAATCAGGTACATTTATACATTTATATTAACAGTTCTCAGAACTCACAGACCACATATATACATACTATTCATACAGTCATCTGCATCCCCGACTAAAAATATTATACACCAGTAAAATCATAAAGTTTTTATTTAAAAAAATTTAAATAACTCTAATATTCATGTTTGATGTCACAGTTATTTTTTAATTTTGGAGTTACATTTCTTATACTTTCAAAATTTATGAATATATTTTTATTTGTTAAATCTGTGTCCACCCAACTAAATAATCTTTTTTTATTTTTATTTTATTTATTTATTTTTTGTTTTACTGTAGAATGATTATACAAACACATTGAGACTGAAATGTCGTAATGTATCTGAGTACTGCATGACAAGCTTCAAGATCAAGTCGCTATGCCATCGCAACACAGACATTAGTAGGCAAATTATACGGAATAATCTAAATGATTAATTTTCCTCCAAAAAAATCTTACCGACCATTTCATTTCAGTTCTATTTATTGTTACAAACTATTATTGTATAATGTACCATAAAATTAGTAAACAAAGGTTTATATAATGAAGTCCAAAACTCTTGTTTGAAATTGGCAAAATAAACATAAACCCCTTAATAACATTAACACAAATAAAATAATTACATAAAGTACATGCCCTCAAGCACTAACACTCACTTGCACCATCAACCAGCGGATTAGCTTAAACATTTTCTCAAAACTTATTAAATGGAAAACGTATGTTAAAACACACACACACACACACACACACACACACACACACACACACACACACACGTTGGTGGTTGTAATACTCGCTTCGTCATACAGAATAGCACTTGTTTGTTTCCGCTTCAGGTGTTCATGCGTCGTGCAGATGCTGCTGTGGTGTGCCAGTGAAAGCTTTAGTAAGAAAGTAATTTCCATTTTAAGAGTTCCATACATTTAATGCCTTCGGTCGTTGAAACTTTTACAAATCTCTTCTGACATGTCTAACTCTGCTCAGGCCAAATACGACTAATGTCATGCACACAGCTGATACGTATAGGTTTGTGGAAAAGTATTTGTTATTTGAATTAAAATGTTTTTATATAACAAAAAGACACATAAAAATTATACAGAAGACCGTGTTGGTTAAAAATATTTATGTTGATGCTTTTTCAGGGCTGTAGTAATTGATTACTTTGAGCTGTGGCAGCAGCCCCAATGTTCCTGTGCTGCAGTCAGAAAGGAATCTTTAAAGCGGAATTAAATTCACACTTAATAACAACTTACACAGGTTGTGTTCATACCCATCAAACCCATCTATTGGATTATTTATTTATAACATATAGATTATGTCCATGCCCTTCTATTCTTACTACAATCTTCTTCGTAATAAAAAAGTTATAAATCTTCACACAGGGGGGCACCATTGCACTGCTAAAAGTGGGGCGGGAGTGACGTTGAAGAAACGGCTCTGTGGAAGTGTTATGCAGTAATGTACATTATTTGTATGTATTTACCATGTGTTGATGTAAACGAGTAGATGCGTGTGTGATGTGTGAATATAATGTAGTATTTTGTGCAGATGTGCTGAGTTTTATTTTATTCAGAAATTCACTAGTTTATATCTGATTTGTTAGTTTGATATCTGTAAACTGTTATCTTGCCTTATTGGAACTGATGCGTCGATGTAATATTCTCATGATTTCGCACACTTGCAAGAGTGAAACGAACTACAAATGGCAACCTATTTCAAACAGGTTGATGCAAACTATCGAATGCATTGTAGCAGACTCTAACTACGTAAATGAAAGTAAAAATCACCTGATGATGAAAATATACATATTTTCAGTGTAACAGGAGAGTCTGGAACGTTTTCCTTTGATTTGACTTTAAAAGCTGTTCTCTTTTTGCTTTGAATAAACCAGACTTTTAATTGTAACTTTTCTTTTCTTGCAGTAGAGAAACGCATTTTATTTCAGAAATGTTTTTGTGAACTGTCTATTAACCGAACTGACTGTTCTCTTCTTCCCAGTGGTTTACTCTGAATGACGTGAAACATGGCCGTGTTCATCTGGCTCTGGAGTGGCTGAACGGAACAAACCAGCCTGATAAACTGCAACAGGTAAAACAAAATATATTATCTCAGTGGAAAACATTATTCATTAGAAGAATATACGAAGCTGTTTTAATTAATAAATTCTCTTTGCAGGTGTTGCAGTACCAGTCTAAGAGCTTGTACATCAACAAGGCAGTACCTACTGTGGCCTTGTTATTTGTGTATGTGCAAGCTGCTCATGATGTTCCTGTGAGTGTGATGAAATATCAGTTCACTAATACTCATCTTACCCCTTTATTCAGGCTGATTTTAAACTTAATATTCATTAAATATGTCCATTTCTAAAACACTATAACAGTAATTTGAATTTAAAGATTTCCTTTTTGTTTTAAAAACATATTTTTCATTTTTCTTCATGTTACCAGAATGATATTCACAGAGTGTTCAGTATATAAAGCCAGTGCCATTTATTCAGGTTTGTAATGAAATTATCACTGTCTCCTTGGATACCGTCACTGATGGGCAGGTCACTGTTTAAGTGCCGGAATATACTTAATTCAGCATGGGCACCTTCGAATGAGTTGTTCTATACGTGTGTACTTTACGTAAGTCTGGAGAAATTCTGCGAGAAATCATTGCAGTGAGAAAACAACACCCAAAAAGTGTCTTACTGCCAAATGCCATAAACATAAATGTAAATACTAATAAGACAGGTGATAAAAATGAAGAGGAAATCAGTGAGTGTTCCGTATTCGTAAGTTAAATATGAGTCTGTTACACTTACAGCTGTATTAAAATTTGTATTGGTTGATGATCAATCAAAAAGATTTGCAGCCGTGCAGCCCTACTTTTTTCCCTCACTTTGCACGGACGTCTCTGTCTCTTGCACTTCTCCACATGGGAAAGAGCTGGTTATTTTATGCCAGCTGTTCTCACATAGATGTTTTTAGTCTGCAGAGGGTCAGCACATCCAAAAGATGACAATTTCTAACCTGCTCTATCAGCTTTTTCTCAAAGCGTTCAGCCATGTTGATAATTTCAGCCCAAACAAAACACAGACAGGATATTCATTAGTGAATGGGGAAGTTTAAAATACTTACTGGACGTCCTTTATTTGCATGATTGCTGCTGCTGTAATAACGGGTGAACCTGGTTAAACTGTCAGAAACTCACCTGTAAGTAAAGCAAACACACACAAGAAGGCAGTGACACTCCCCATTAAAATTTTATATACATGACTGAGAAACATCTGCTCTAAAACTTAAAACGAATGTCTGATTTATAAACTGCACGCAGGGTATTATAGCAACCGGAATTGTTTTCCAGGTTAATAATATTAATAAGGTATTAAATAATACTAATGCTTCACTTGTGTATATACATTCACATATATTTTAAAATTAAGTCTCCAGTATGTGTAATTGCTGAGATTCTTTTGGAGTGTGACTGTGGTGGTTTATTGGGGCAAAATACTGATCTATTTATGATATAAATATTTAAATATATATTAAATATAAATATTAAACTTTATGTTAAAACTCTTATGTATATAAATGGATTAATATTTTAGGCCACAGTCAGATTCATGTGATTGAATATTCTTGTCCATATAGTTAAAGAAGAGTGGCAAAGAGCCTAAGGTTGGTGCTGAACTTGTTCTGGGAGGGACCACACACAAAACCACGGTAAGAACTTTATGGTTTATATTTTATATGCACAAAAATAAACAAACTGTGCTCAACCAAACAACCAAACAGTCCTGGTAACCATTGGAGTACCATCGGGTATACACTGTTTATTTTATATCTGGTTAGTTATTTACATTATAGTTGTTAATATATATGATCATATGGGGGGGATTGTATCGTTTATCACTTATTTTTATTTGACATGCACTTAAATCTTAATAAACAGCAAATTTATCTCTGAGATGAATCCCAGTACTGGGTGTTATCTCAATTCACTCTGAACTACAGGTTTATGACTTCAGTATAAAAATAAAGATCAAGTGTAATTTTAAATTTTTTACCACTAATACAGCAAGTACTGCATTAAATAAATAACCATGTCAATATCTGTGATCTCGGAGACTTTACACTGTGAGGCCATAGTTCCAGCGTTGGACAATTCAATAAACATCTTATCATCTAAAGCTGTTTTCATTGCTTTGCCTGTTGTCATTGCATTGTCATTGCATCATTATGGAATATGGATCTGTTCTTGCGAGGCTGGCATTCTTACACTTTAAGGCTCACAGCTATTGCAGCACCCACCTTCTTTTTGTTTTACGTCCAAAGTGGCTTCTGCACAGATCATATCGGCTCTACAGAAGGACAGAACACACTCACCATTTGATACTCACTCAGACAGTCTCCAGGAAGTAACAGAAAAAATTATACACAGCTTCAAATCATTTCAAAGTGACACACACAGACATTAGATTAACTGTTACCGGGAAGTGGACACATTCACACGCAACTTATGATCACAAAACATCAAAGGTGGGGCATCATTTATTTAGCTGTGGCCCTGCGATGAACTGGCAAGCTGTCCAGGGTGTACCCTGCCATATGCTCAGCTACCCTGAAATTTAACTCCTTTAACTTTCCCAAACAAGTGGTTTGGTGAATGAATGAGTGAGTGAGTGAATGGGTGAATGAGTGGATGAATGAATAAAGGAATGAGTGACTGGGTGAATGAATGAGTGAATGGCTGAATAAACGGGTGAATGAATGGGTGAATAAATGAGTGAATGGCTGAATAAATGGGTGAGTGAATGGCTGAATAAATGGGTGAATGAATGAGTAATTGGGTGAATAAATGAGTGAATGAATGGGTGAATAAATGAATGAGTAAATGGGTGAATGAATAAGTGAATGGGTGAATGAATGAGTGAATGGGTGAGTGAATAGTGAATGAATGAGTAAATGGGTGAATGAATGAGTGAATAGTGAATGAATGAGTGAATGAATGAATGAATGGGTGAATGAATGAGTGAAGGGATGAATGAGTGAATGAATAACTGAATGGGTGAATGAATGGTGAATGAATGGGTGAATGAATGAGTGAATAGTGAATGAATGAGTGAATGGGTGAATGAATGGGTGAATGAATGAGTGAATGGGTGAGTGAATAGTGAATGAATGAGTAAATGGGTGAATGAATGGGTGAATAAATGAATGAGTGAATGTGTGAATGAATGAGTGAATGAATAGTGAATGACTGAGTAAATGGGTAAGTGAATGGGTGAATGAATGAGTGAATGAGGAAATGAATGGGTGAATGAATTAGTGAGTGGGTGAGTGAATAGTGAATGAATGAGTAAATGGGTGAATGAATGGGTGAATGAATGAGTGAATGGGTGAATGAATCGTGAGTGAATGGGTGAATGAATGAGTGAATAGTGAATCAATGAGTGAATAGTGAATCAATGAGTGAATAGGTGAATGAAAGAGTGAATAGTGAATGAATGAGTGAATGGGCAAATGAATGAGTGAATGAATGGGTGAATGAATGAGTGAATGGGTGAGTGAATAGTGAATGAATGAGTGAATGGGCGAATGAATGAGTGAATGAATGGGTGAATGAATGAGTGAATGGGTGAGTGAATAGTGAATGAATGAGTAAATGGGTGAATGAATGGGTGAATAAATGAATGAGTGAATGGGTGAATGAATGTGTGAATGAATGAGTGAATGAATAGTGAATGACTGAGTAAATGGGTAAATGAATGAGTGAATGGGTGAATGAATTATTGAATAGTGAATGAAAGTGAATGGGCGAATGAATGAGTGAATGAATGGGTGAATGAATGAGTGAATGGGTGAGTGAATAGTGAATGAATGAGTCAATGGGTGAATGAATGAATGAGTGAATGGGTGAATGAATAGTGAGTGAATGGGTGAATGAATGAGTGAATAGTGAATCAATGAGTGAATAGGTGAATGAATGGGTGAATGAAAGAGTAAATGGGTGAATGAATGAGTGAATGGGTGAATGAAAGAGTGAATAGTGAATGAATGAGTGAATGGGCGAATGAATGAGTGAATGAATGGGTGAATGAATGAGTGAATGGGTGAGTGAATAGTGAATGAATGAGTAAATGGGTGAACGAATGAATGAATGAGTGAATGGGTGAGTGAATAGTGAGTGAATGGGTAAATGAATGAGTGCATAGGTGAATGGATGAGTGAATAGGTGAATGAATGAGTGATTGGGTGAATGAATGAGTGAATGCGTGAGTGAATAGTGAGTAAATGGGTGAATGAATGAGTAAATGGGTGAATGAATGAGTGAATGAATAGTGAATGAATGAGTAAATGGGTGAATGAATGAGGGAATGGGTGAATGAATGAGTGAATAGTGAATGAATGAATGGGCAAATGAATGAGTGAATGAATGGGTGAATGGATGAGTGAATGGGTGAGTGAATAGTGGATGCATGAGTAAATGGGTGAATGAATGAATGGGTGAATGAATATATGAGTGAATGGGTGAATGAATGAGTAAATGGGTGAATGAATGAGTGAATGAATGAGTGAATAGTGAATGAATGAGTGAATGGGCGAATGAATGAGTGAATGAATGGGTGAATGAATGAGTGAATGGGTGAGTGAACAGTGAATGAATGAGTAAATGGGTGAATGAATGAATGGGTGAATGGGTGAATGAATGAGTGAATGGGTGAGTGAATAGTGAATGAAAGAGTGAATAGGTAATGAATGGGTGAATGAATGATAGGTGAATGAATGATTAATGGTTGTGGTAGTGTACATTGAGTGTTACATGTATAAATTGCTAAATGATTACCATTCCTTTCAACAGTCTTTGTTGCTGGGGGAAACAAGCGGGATGGTTCTACATCTGTTAGTCCCTTAGAATCTCGTTGTCACTGTTTGTCATCATTACGCCATGAAAGACCAATTAAATATGAATACTGGCTCTGCTACAAACAGAAATTTTATTTTATTTAAATCGAAGTTTCATTTCTATGGGGTTTAATTTAAAATGTCCCCAAGCACCAGACCTCCTGTTTATGTTCTGTTTATTTTGGCCTGTATGTTCACTGTATGAGTAAGCTAGTTTATACTGTACCATTTGATCGATTGATTATTATATCTTTTCCCATAATGCTATAATTCTGTGAATGTTTTGCCTCTGGTTTCACTTTAATTCTAGGTATGTGACCGTACCAGCTCACCCCAGTGGAATGAGGCCTTTCATTTTTTGGTTCATGATCCCAGAATGGAGGAACTTACTGTGAAGGTATTGAAATATACTCTGTCCCAAATGCTAGAATTTTTATTTAGTTCACAGAGTCCAGTAAACCTGTATTTCCTTCTTGATAATATAACCATGTTTATATGGAGGAGTGTCTGTGTTCAATGAACAGTGATATTACCCATAATCCACTGTGTTCTTATTTCAGTTTAATTCCAATTAACATGTATATAATCATATTTATTCTATAAGTAATCATTACTCTTATATCTATTTTCCTGTTTCAGAAAACTCAAATACGTTCTGTACTCTTTAAAAATCATAACAGTGACTCTTTTTTTCCAGTCAAGCCCCCAGGGATGCATATTACTAGTGCATTAATCTGGTGTGCATGCTAATTTCGATATGTTTATGTGATAAAATTGTAAGCATTAGCCATTTAGCATTTAACAGCTAATTATTAAAACATGTTTTGATCCATAATAATAATAATATTAATAATAATAATAATAATAATAAAAAAAATAAATAAATAAATAAATAAATAAATAAATTAATTAATTAATTCATAATTATAATAACAATAATACTTACGTATAAATTATTATTTAATAAATGAATGAATAAATTAATAGTACATAAAGGTTTATTTCACACACACCCACACACACACACACACACACACACACACTCAATAACAAATATTAATTCCTTACCTAATGTGTTTACCCGGAATTTGTCTGAGATAAAATAAGGGTGTGTGTGTGTGTGTGTGTGTGTGTGTGTGTGTGTGTGTGTGTGTGTGTGTGTGTGCGCATGTGCACCATGCATGCCTTTGTGTGCATGCTTACTGATCTCTGATTGTCTCCTTTATCTATGCTCTCATTGGTTGAGACGTTACAATGAGATTCAGATTCACTATTTGTTTTTTCTCCATGCATGAGGAAGGGGTGATTCAGTGGGAGACATTAATTTACATAGGGTTGTTAAGAGTCATTTTAATAGTCCGTGGAAGAAACACAAAATTGGATTTTTGATGCCTTTCTATATTTCTCATTTTAAATTGGAGAAAATGTGAAAGAATACAGAGGGTGCACGGGTGTGATTATAATTTCAGGTAGGCTGTCAGGCAGGATGAGGTTATACTTTGGTAGCCAGATGGAAAAGGTTAATAGACCTAGGATCTCAGGCTACCGAATTTGCAAGCCCTGTAGCTCTATACCTCCATAGATAAACACTGGCAGAAGAATGGGTAGTGCTGAAGAGCTTGGTGACTTTAAACATGGCACTGACATAGGGTGCTGAATTTACAACGCAATTTCTGAATCTGTCCTGGTCAACTGACCAGGTTAGTATTAAGTAATTGAAGTGTATAAAAGCAACTACAACTCAGCTGCTAAGTGGTTGAGCAGCTGCACACAAGTCTCACTATATACAATTTATGTGCAATGCAAAGCTTATAAACTGAAAAGTAGTATATAATATATATATATATTAGTTATACGCTGATCAGCTATAACATCAAAACCACTAACAGGTGAAGTGACGGATTATCTTGCCACAGTGGCATCTGTCAAGAGGTGGGTTGTATTAGGGCAGCAAGTAAATAGTCAGGTCTCAAACTTAATGCATTGGAAGCAGGAATAAGGGTCTGAGTGACTTAATAATGTTATACAACTGTTTAAGAACATCTCCAAAAACCCAACCAGGTGTTATAGGGTGTTCGTTGTCTGCAGTGGTTAGTAATTAGACTAAATATAGTCCAAGCATGGACAAGAGGTTGACCGGCAACAGGATAGGGACAGATACCCAACACTAACTGATGTATGTATGGAGCAAAGACTAGCCCATCTGGTCTCATCCCAAAAGTGCATGTGAGATGTGAGTATCAGCACTATATCAGTGGAAGAAAGTGGTCTGGTCTGATTCCTTTACATTATGTGGATGTGTAGTGCATACATTGCTTACCTGGGAAAGAGATGGCACCAGGATGCACTATAATAAAAAGGCAACCCGATGAAGGCTTTGTGATACTCTGGACAGGTTTGGGAGACATGATAAAAAGTTCATTGTATTGACGTCCTCCCCAGATTCCTCAGATCTCAATTTGATCAAGCATCTGTGGGATGTACCAAACAAACAATATCATGTTACAAATCAAGCTAATGTCTTGGTACTAGATACTAGAGCACACCTTTAGAGGTCTTTTCTTCTTTTCGTTTCTTTTTTCTTATCCTTAATTTAATACTCCAAGCTACCGCCTCAAATAGCTGTGTGCTAACTGCGGTAGCTGTAGGATAGGAAAAATTTTTTATAAAAGTGAAATTTAAATAAAATAGTAATGGAGGTCATGGAGCCCAGGACTTAAGTGAGTTAGAGCTGGGTTATTGACATAAAAGGGATTGCAGGTTGTTTTAACGTTATGGCTGATTATTGTATATATTGGATGTCTTGGATTAAGATTTAGGATTTTTAGAATGCAGAATCACTCATTACAAATATCTTTTTTTATGATTCTCATAATGTTGCATTGTGGAACCAAGAACATGAAGTTTTGTACCAGTCAGTGTTATATGTTGAATTTTCCTCTCTAGTTATCACATTGCTGGGAATTCTCACTTGGCTCTGTGGTGATTCCTATAAGAGATCTTCTCTCCCAACCAAATTTGCTGCTAGATCAGTGGCTGAATTTGGATGGAGCTTCACCTGAGAGTCAGATCCTGCTGAGGGCACAGCTTAAGGTAAATGTCACAGACAAATTAGTGCTATACATAAATTTACTACATACATACATTTTGCTGTTAATGTATTTTATATTTAAAACTCATTCCTAATAAGAGGGTTTCCATTTGTGGACCTAGATGTGTACTCGGAGACTGTGAAGATAACTTTTTACTGCTGGTGATATAAACTCTTTTGTTAAAATGATTTAGGACTTACAGTTGTGGTATAACCAACCGGATTTCATGTTAAACTATAGTTAAGTTTAAATAAAACATGTAGCAGAAACTTCACTATAGTTTAATATGAAGTCTGGTTGGTTATCTTATAACTGTAATGGGAATTGTAGTTGTAAATCATTTCAGTAAAAGAGTTAATATCACCAGCAGTGAAAAGTTATCTTCACAGTTTCTGAGTGGATATTTAGGTCCATATGGATCATCATCAGCAGGAGCGAGAGGCTTCTAAGATCAGAACTCCAACCAGGAGTAGCACATCAGGACGGATCATGGGATTTAGAGAGCAGAAGGATCAGGATCACTGGGATCTCAGAAGTAGCATGTGTATCTCAACAAAAATTGAAAATTTGGGGGTGGGGTTGTTATAGACACACATTGTAGGTTAAGAAGAGAGTTTATTCGTGCTGGGTACAAGCAGGGACTCCGGCATGACTGAGTATGGCAGCATAACTAAAAAGAGAGAAACCAAAAGGGAGGCAGACATGCGGGCACCCTGTAGCGTTGGGTAATCAGCCATTCCACTGTCAACGGACCTGGGTGAGCATGTAGAGTGAGGGAGTGACAGCATCCCAACATCACAGTTTACCAGAATTCTCTATCCCTGAGAACCCACAGATCTGCTCCTTTACCTAATAAAAGGCTATTAACAGAATGCTTTAAACAAGTAAGTTTTCAGCCTAGTCTAGAGACTGTGTCTGAGTCCCGAACATTAACTGGAAGGTTCTTCCATAATTGTGGGGCTTTGTAAGAGAAAGCTCTGCCCCCTGCAGTAGTCCTCGGTATTCGAGGTATCACTAAGCAGCCTGCACCTTTTGATCTAAGTGGGCGAGCTGGATCATAAACAACAAGTTCGATAAGTAAGATAATGTGGTGCAAGACAATTAAGTGCTTTATAGGTTAAAAGTAGCAATTTATATTCTATTCGAAATTTCCTTGGGAGCCAGTGCAGTGTAGATAAGATGGGAGTGATATGTTCGTGTCTTCTGGTTCTAGTAAGAACTCTTGCCGCTGCATTCTGGACTAACTGGAGCTTGTTTATGCACCTATTAGAACATCCAGACAGAAACGCATTACAGTAATCTAATCTCGAGGTAATAAAAGCATGAACAAGTTTTTCCGCATCATGCAGTAACATCATATTTCTTATTTTAGCA
>JBCNYH010000006.1:31973483-31983920 GCA_039654325.1 Tandanus tandanus
CTGGAGCGATTCGCAGCTGAGTGTGAAGCGACTGGGATGAGAATCAGCACCTCTAAGTCCGAGGCCATGGTTCTCAGCCAGAAAAGGGTGGAATGCACCCTCCGGGTCTGGACTGAGGTCCTGCCCCAAGTAGAGGAGTTTAAGTATCTTGGGGTCTTGTTCACGAGTGAGGGAAGAATGGAACGGGAGATCAACAGGCAGATCGGTGCAGCCTCTGCTGTAAAGCAGGGCTTGTACGGGTCTGTCGTGGTGAAGAGGGAGCTCAGTCGAAAAAGCAAAGCTCTCAATTTACCAGTCGATCTTCGTTCCAACCCTCACCTATGGTCACAAGCTTTGGGTAGTGACCAAAAGAACAAGATCACGGATACAGGTGGCTGAAATGAGCTTCCTTCTCAGGGTGGTGGGGCTCTCTCATCCGGGAGGAGCTCAAAGTAGAACCGCTGCTCCTCTGCATTGAGAGGAGCCAGTTGACGTGGCTCGGGCATCTGATTAGAATGCCTCCCGAACGCCTCCCTGGTGTGGTGTTTCGGGCATGTCCAACCGGGAAGAGACCCCCGGGTCGACCCAGAACACGCTGGAGGGACTATGTCTCTTGGCTGGTCTGGGAACACCTCGGTTTTCCCTCGGAAGAGCTGGAGGAAGTGGCTGGGGAGAGGGACGTCTGGAACTCACTGCTTAGGCTGATGACCCCGCGACCCGACTCCAGATCGAGCGGAAGAAGAAGATGATGATGAAGATGATATTGATTAGATAGCAAATTTTTGCGGTATATGGACTATAGCGCACAACGCATCCTAATTTCTTTCTGTCTTTCTTTTCCTCATGCATGTGATAGAAAAAGAGGAGACGCATGTTCCTTAAAAACATTTTTGCATGCTATTTTTGTACCAAATCATGATTACACTCACCTGTTGACACTGCTTATTACTAGCCATAAATTTCGCGTCATGACTTTTTCTGAATGTGTTACATGAATGAAATGCAGGAATGGGTGCATATTAATAAATGAAGTGAAACTGGGTTCATGCTGTCTGCAATGAATAACAAGTCGAAGTAAATTTGGAAACTGCTGCTTTTTATTACCATTCAGCGCAGTGGGTGTGAGGGGTATTGTCATCATGCATATTGTCTGTCTTTCTGTAAACAGTTACATTCTGTGCTCTAACTCAAAAACTACATCATCGATCATCACCATTTTTTGGTGTGGATGTTGGGACTATGTTACTACACAAGCCTATCAATTTTTGTTGCATATTCAGTAAAGCAGCTGCCATCTTGAATTTGTATTCTGTGAATTAGCTCAAAAATTCCATCAAAACATTTATAATATGGGTGAAGGGATTTTGTCCGCTTTGCAGGGCTGCTTTTTTTCATAAATGGTATACAGAGTACAGCATTTAGGTTAGTTATATGGGGCTATATTCACACTGCATATTGAGTGTGTTCTCCATTGCTCTTTTTATTATAGGTGTGTGACCGCTCAACATCACCTCAGTGGCATGAGGCATTTAATTTTCTGGTTCAAGACCCCAACAAAGATGTGCTTATTGTTAAAGTAAGAATTTCTACTTATTTAAAGGTTAATAATTAATCTGGTATTGATGTTACAGTTTGTAACCTTTTTTTTTATAGCTCTCCAGTGGGTGGGATCAGCCAATGGGTTCTCTGGTTCTTCCAATTAGAGATCTTTTCTCTAAGCCAGAGCTGATGCTGGACCAGTGGCTGAGCTTAGATGGAGCTTTATTTGAGAGTCAGCTCTTACTGAGAGCAGAACTCAAGGTATGAAATATCACACATTTTTGAGAAAGTGTGGGCTTTCACATATCTAGACTGATACTGACATGTCGAGAGTGATTTGAAATTTAAATAGATAAAAGAATTAAGCCTGATATCAATATATCAGTAAAATATCCAGTGTTGTTACATATGATATATAAAATGGGGGCAGTTCTGATATTTTGACCACAGTAACCGATGTACTATAACTGTGATAAATGTGTAAATAGTAACCTACTATAGTCAGTGAAGCAACAAACAATAAAGAAAACAGTCACGTTACAATGTTTCACTGTAGTTTATTATTAACATGTTAATGGAAATGGGTTCTGTCTGTCTGTTTGACTTGTTAGTGTAATAACTCTGGAAGGAAATGACATAGGATCACCAAATTTGGTGGATGGGTTCCTCTCAGGAAGGTTTCGTATGGAATTGTATGCGGGTGCCCTTGACCTTGTTTTAAATTCAAAGTTAGTGAATTTTTCTATAGTGGGCTTCTCAAGGTTTGTTAATGCGATGACTTTAATAGGAAATGACATTGGAACACCAAATGAGTTTGACCCTAAGGAAGGTCATGGATGAGATTGTATATAGATAGTTTCAAGGTCACAGCAGTCAACTTAATGAATTTTAACAGAAATCCGTTCTGTCCGTCCATAAGGCTTGTTTTGAAACTTTGAAAGAAATTTCATAGGATCACCAAATTTGGTGTATGGCTCCCTCTCAGGGGCAAATAGGGTAGGATTGAATATGGGTCACCCTGACCTTTTTTTGAGGTCACAATGTCACTTTTTATTTATTGGACTTGTTAAATGGTCTTGCCGACAGGAGCGTCTGGATCTGTGTTGTTTAACTTTTCACTTGTGTTCCTTTTTCCACTTCATTTATCACATTCCTCACTTTTTAGTTCCTTAATCTTTCCTTCCCTCTCTCTTCTTCCTATTTAATAGTAAATAGTACACTTTTAGATACAGTACTTTGTTGAGCAGATTCCCATTAATTGTCCATTAATAATTTAATCACATCCTCCATGTTATGGAAGACCTGTTCAATCGACATTCCCTGATGTCACCCTGAAAATAGACTTTCCGTTTCTTTTCTGTTTCCTCTCAAGATTTCTTCCTCATGCCCTCTCAGGGAGTTTTTCTTGCCAGCATCACCACAGGATGGCTCATTAGTAATGTATAGGACTTATACGTATATCGGGATGTACATTTTTTAATTCGTAACCGAATCTATCAACTCTGTAAATCTGCTTTGCAACAATGTTAGTTCTAAAAAGCACTATACATATAAATTAAATTGAATATCTTTACCTTTCATTCTCTATCCCTTTCACTTTTCTGTCTTCTCTATCCAGTCTTCCTCCTCTCCTTCCTCTCTACTCTCACTACAGGGATTAAAGTAAGTTCTTGGGCCTTCACATGTCCAATTTTGTGGTGTCGACATAACCCATTAGCTTACATAAGCTAACATCGGCCACATAAGCAGTAGTTTGTGTAATATTTATCCTGAGAATGTCTATATGCGTTAAAATTTATAGTTTGTTTTAGCTTATATAAAATATAACAGCCTAACACATAACAGTTTAGGACAATTCTGTTTACAGAAGAAAACCATAAAACATTTTAAAAGAGATTATAACACCAGCATTGTTTTATTTAAGGTTTATATCAGAAATGTTGAAGAGTTTAACAGTTACTAAGATTTTGTTGTGCTTGCTTGAAGAAACTAAAATGGGTGCCTCTGTGGTGTTACAAGTGAGATATTCTTGGGGTCTTCTGTGTTGCTTGGCCTTTCTTTCTGGTCTGTATTTAATTTCAAGTTAGGAACGGGGCATTTTCAGGGACAGCGCCAGCCAGAGACAGCCCACCAAAAATGGGCACTGACTGTAAAACGGGAATGCCTGGTCACCCTGTATTACCAACACCATAAAACTAATTACATTTCTATTCTATAAATTCTGTTTATTTGAGATACTTATAAACAAAAATGTTATTAATAATTGCTGTTGGATTAAGCTGTATTTACTTGGCTAACTTTTGCCTGCAGGTATGCCTGTAACTTAGTCTTGCAATTTTAGCACTTGCAATTTTATTTAGTTTTAATTGTATGTATTTAAACACTATTTAACAGTGATATAATTTATGCAGCAAACAAATAAAGTTTTTAAGTACTCAGAGGACTCCTGCACATTAAAAGAAATAATAATAAAGGGTTAGTACAAGTGTATTAATCTTATTCATGTTCTGTGTTTCATTGCAGATCCTGAACTCTAAGATGGCAGACCTTTTGGCACTTGGTGCTGGTCCTGTATTAAGCAATAAGCAGTTACCCACCACTGGACAGATCAGAATTTCTATCTCCTATCAGAAGAAATTTACTGTGATCATTCATTCCTGCAGGTCTGTTATTTTTCATTTAATTTCATTCATTCTGCCGGATTCATTGTATCCAATTCATTTATAAGTACGCTTAAATTGAGCTCATACGTAGTCACGAGTTAATTTTTTTCCAGGATCCAGCTGTGACTCTCCACTTTTCCCTTACTCTGCAGTCACTGGAATATACTTTATGTGAATGTAAATTAATTAACTTTTTTCCTAATCAGTTAATTACTGCTGACTGACATCACCTGAATCGAGCAATTCAGATAATACACACCATGTCCCTAAAAGTATGGTCAATCAATATGGTCATGCATATAGAGATTCATTCATTTTCAATTCATTCATTCATTTTCTAAGCTGGTTAATCCTAATTAGGGTCACGGGGAGGCTGGTGCCCATCTCAGCCAACTCTGGGCGAGGGAGAGGTACACCCTGGACAGTTCACCAGACCATCACAGGGCCAATATACACACACACACACACACACACACACACACACACACACACACACACACACACACACACACACACACACACACCTAGGCAATTTGGAACAGCCAATTAGCCTACTCTGCATGTTTTTGGACTGTGAGAGGAAACCAGAGTACCCAGAGGAAACCCATGCAAGCACGGGGAGAATATGCAAACTCCACACAGAAACGCTTGGGACCGGGAATCGAACCCAGACATTCTTGCTGTGAGGCGGACGTGCTAACCACTGCACCACCGTGCCGCCTAGAGACTTTATGAAACCAACAAAGTATCAATCCTTAGACGAAAAGACGAAATGAAATAAGAAATAAACTTACAAAGGTGGACGGCATTAACAGAGTCGGAAAATGCAGCGTAACACGGTCGGAAAGTGCAGTGTTACACGGTCGGAAAGTGCATCGTTACACAGTCGTAAAGTGCATCGTTACACAGTCGTAAAGTGCAGCGTAACACGGTCGGAAGGTGCAGCGTAACACGGTCGGAAGGTGCAGCGTAACACGGTCGGAAGGTGCAGCGTAACACAGTCGGAAAGTGCAGCGTTGCACGGTCAGAAAGTGCAGCATAACACGGTTGTAAGTGTTAGTGTATTAAAATATTAGAGTGCCAAAGTATTAGAGTATTGTGGTGTCGGTGTTAGAGTATTAGAATGTTAGTGTATTATAGTGTCTGTGTCTGAGCATTAGAGTGTTGAACTATTAGAGTATTAAAATATCACAGTGTCGGAGTGTTAGTGTTAGAGTATTAGCATCTCATAGTAATAGTGTTAGAGTGTTGGGGTATTAGTGTGTTATAGTATTAGTGTTAAACACGCCATCTGCTGCTCCTCCACGTTGAGAGGAACCAGTTGAAGTGGCTCGGGCATCTGATTTGAAAGACTTCTGAACGCTTGTTTCGGGCATGTCCAGCCGGAAAGAGACACCAGGGTCGACCCAGAACATGCTGGAGGGACTATGTCTCTCAGCAGGTTTGGGAACGCCTCGGTGTCACCCCGGAAGAGCTGGAGGAAGTGGCTGGGCAGAGGGACGTCTGGACCTCACTGCTTAGGCTGCTGCTCCCACAACCCGACCCTGGATTAAGCGGAAGATGATGAAGATGAAGTATTAGTGTTAGAGAATTAGTATTAGTGTCTGACAGTATTCGAGTGTTTGAATATTAGAGTATTAACGTGTTCGAGTATTAGTCCGGCGGCACAGTGACGCACTGGTTAGCACGTCTGCCTCAGAGCAAGAAGGCCTTAGAGGTATTAGAGTATTCGTGTATTAGAATGTTAGAGTATAAGTGTTAGTGTTAGTGTATTAGAGTAACAGTCTTAATATTAGAGTCTTAGAGTATTAGTGTATTACAGTATTAGTGTTAGAATATCAGGGTGTTAGAGTATCAGAGTATCTGTGTTATTGTTAGTGTATTAAAGTGTTTTATAATTCTCTAAGAATTAGAGTCTTAAAATTTTAGTACATTACAGTATTAGAGTGTTGGTATTAGTGTATTAGTGTTACAGTGTTAGTATTAGTGTATTGGAGTATTAGAGTGTTAGAATATTAAAGTGTTAGAGTAGTAGAGAGTCAGAGTGTTAGATGTCTTTGATTTCCAGTTTCGAGTGAACGCTGGTGCGACTTGCTGCCGCTGCTCACCGGTAAACTTTGGAACTTTTAAATTTTCTAATTTATTTTTAACTTGTTTTATGGGCCTGTAACCTAACCAACTCTGCGACGGACTCATCTGACGAACTACTCCAGCAAGTAGGCTATTATTTTATTTAGCACTAGCTCACCTGTCACTGTGTGCTTACATCTGCGCTGCCTGAATCCTCGGCTACAATATGGGATGACAGGATCTACTTCTGGTCCGTGTATGTTTGGCTCCTTTTTTTCATCTGCCCATCTACCCGCGACAGGTCTGTTGCAGTACACGGCTGACGACACGGCTGGTCCCCATCATTTCTGCCATCATTCACTCTTCTCTCACCACTGGAACTGTTCCTACATCCTTCAAAACCGCTGTAATTACTCCAATATTGAAAAAACCTGGTGCTGATCCCACCAACCTCAATAACTTCCGTCCGATTTCAAATTTACCCTTAATCTCCAAAATCCTTGAAAAAATAGTTGCTACCCAGCTCCACTCTCATTTATCTCACAATAACCTGTATGAACAGTTCCAGTCCAGTTTCTGCCCCCTCCATAGAACAGAAACTGCCCTTACAAAGATCACCAGTACTTCCTCGTGGCAGCTGACTCTTGCCTACTTACGATCCTCATCCTCCTTGATCTGAGTGCAGTCTTTGATACCATATGTCACACCACCCTCCTTAATATGCTATCCTCCATTGGTATCACCCATACTCCATTAGACTGGTTAAAATCTTACCTCTCAGGCCACACTCAGTCAAACTTAAATTTTTTACATCTAATCCTTCCTCTGTCACTACAGGTGTGCCCCATGGCTCTGTCCTGGTGCCACTTCTCTTCATTATTTACCTCCTTCCCCTTGGCAATATTTTCTGTAATACAAAATAAATACAAAATCCATACAGTCTCCCCCTCCTCTCAGGTCAAGAGTCTGGGTATCATTCTGGACAGCACTCTATCTTTCCAGTCTAACATCAATAACATCACCCGCTCTGCATACTTTCACCTTCACAATATTAATCATCTCCGCCCTTCCCTCACCCCCCACACCACTGCTATCCTTGTCCACAGCCTTGTCACCTCCCGCTCCATAAACTTCAACTGGTCCAGAATTCAGCTGCCTGTATCATCACCAAAACCCCCTCCAACCACTACATCACTCGTGTCCTTCAGCAGCTTCAATGGCTCCTGGTTAAGTTCCACATTCACTTTAAAATCCTCCTGCTAACCTTTAAAGCCATTCATAACCTTGCCCCTGCATATCTGTCTGAACTCCTTTATGTTCGCACTCCCTCTCACTCCCTCAGAGTTAGAGTGTTAGAGTATTAGTGTCGTATAGTATTAGTGTAGAGTGTTAGAGTATTAGTGTCTTACAGTATTAGTGTAGTGTTAGAGTATTAGTGTCTCGTAGTATTAGTGTAGTGTTAGAGTATTAGTGTCTTACAGTATTAGGGTTGTGTTAGAGTATTAGTGTCTCATAGTATTAGTGTAGTGTTAGATTATTAGTGTCTTATAGTATTAGTGTAGAGTGTTAGAGTATTAGTGTCTTATAGTATTAGTGTAGAGTGTTAGAGTATTAGTGTCTTATAGTATTGGTGTAGAGTGTTAAGAGTATTAGTGTCTTATAGTATTGGTGTAGAGTGTTAGAGTATTAGTGTCTTATAGTATTGGTGTAGAGTGTTAGAGTATTAGTGTCGTATACTATTAGTGTGGGAGTGTTTGAGTTGTAGTAGTTAGCACGTTTGCTTCACAGCAAATAGGCCTCGGTTCGATTTCCGTGCTCGGGTGTTTCTGTATGGAGTTTACATGATCTCCCCGTGCTTGCATGGGTTTCCTCCGGGTACACCGGTTTCCTCCCACAGTCCGAAAACATGTACAGTAGGCTAACTAGCTGTTCCAAATCACCTCTAGGTGTGCGTGTGAATGGTTATATGTGGGTTGGCATTGCAATGGCCTGGCGAGCAGTTCAGGATGTACCCCACCTTAACCCAGAGTCGGCTGAGATAGGCTCCAGCCTCCCTGCGACCCTAATTAGGATAAAGCGACTTAGAAAATGAATCAATGAATGAGTACTAGAGTATTAGAATATTTGTGTGTTCGAGTATTAGTCAGTTTTGAGTGTCAGAATGTTAGACTGTTAGAGTAGTAGAGTGTTAGATTATCAGGGCATTAGAGTGCTAGAGTGTAAAAGTATTGGAGGCTATATACTGTATATATACCTCTAATATAGGCTTCAGCCTCCCTGCAACCCTAATTAGAATTTAGCAGCTTATAAGATGAATGAATGAGTATAAGAGTATTAGTTGTCAGTATTAAAATATACACACTGAATATCTTAAAATCCTGTTCTTTATGTTGTTTTTGCTTGTGTGGTATTTTAGAAGCCTGGTGACATCATCGAAAGAAGGTTTAGACACTTACGTCTCTTTGATTCTGCTGCCTGATAAAAGCAAAGCCACGAAGAGGAAGACTGCTGTTAAGAAGAAAGATCTGAACCCTGAGTTTAATGAGAGGTTTGGAGGAACCTATGTGTATATAAACATGAGAAAAAGCATTATAAGGACAGGTTTTTCTTTAAGTATATTTATGATTTGATATGTATGCTCACAGATGATTATTTAATATTATAAAAATTAGGAGTAGTTAGAAGTTGAGGATAATGTGAGCTGCCGTGGTTTGCATGTACTGCATTGATTAAACTGTTTCTCAGGTTTGAGTTTGACATGAGTGAGGAGGATGCTCGGCAAAGAGTGCTCAGTGTGTGTGTAAAGCACAGCTCGTCCTTCATGAGTCGTGATAAAGACGTCATTGGTCAGGTGAGTCAGCAGTTAATAAACTTTGAAAACAAGTTGTCATTTAGTTAGTCAAGAATTCAGAAGTATTTTAGAAGTCAGAGTATTTTATAATTAATAATTAGAATATATTTACATATTGATGCAGCTCCTAAATGGCGCATCAACAAGGTGCACGAGTATCAACCTGGTGATCACAGGTTCAAATCCAGGTTGATGCCACAGGAGGAGTCCACGGGAGCTAATTAGCTGAGCTCTCATGGGAGGAAATAACGGCATGCAGTGATCACCAACCAATCAGGGGTGGCATTGAGCTCATTCATATAAAATGGGCAGATCATGTTTTCCCTCTGAGCGCAATAAGCCACCATTAAATTTGTATGCGCCGCAGTTCGTGAAAAGATGTGGGTGTCAGCATCAGAGTCACAGAGGGGGCACATGGTTGTTTACTACCCTCCCCGATTGGTGGTGGATAATGGGGTAGGCAACACTTGACATGTGGGACTTGGCTATAACTAAATTAGGGGTAGAAAAACGGGATGGGAAAAATATATATTAATAATAAAAAAATCCCTTTTTATGTTTATAGGCAGAAATTGATTTGGCAAAGATTGACTTTCCCTCTGGTGTTGCGGAATGGTAAGTTTTGAGATGCACAAACACACGTACACACTTTCAGTGTTGTGAGACATGACAGTGCAGCAGTATAACAGTGTAGTTTATTATATGTAGGACTCTAATAAAGCTCACCATTAACCATGTGTTTTCAAACCTGGCTTTGGTGGTTTGGACAGTCTGGTTTGCACTCCAGTCCATTGTCCCATATTCTTATTTTATGCTTTATACAAGCAGAGTTGATCGTCTAGTACCTCCTATACCTGTGTGTTCTAAAGACTTGTCCATACACAAGTGGAAGGTGACCCAAAGATGATTTTCATCTCGTGTTGTTATAGTTCCCTTAGCCTGCAGTGATGCATGTATGATCTCTGTTCTTACTGAATCTTCCTTTACCTCCTTCAGACCTAAAACAAAGTAGTTTTAGCAGTAGAACTAACACTTATAAGCTTCCTGTACTCTTTGAAAGTATGTTGGTTATTTTATATTTGAAGAGATTCATAGTGCGCTGAATCCACTTTTTCCACTAAACAGTTAGATGAGAATGATGAGTGTACCGAAAGCTGTGTTTTGCAGGGATCTTGTAGAAACGAGGCTCACTGACACTGGGTTGCGTAGGGAACTACAGCTGCCTGTTGCTCGGTTTAAGATTGTTTAACTTTCCACATCCGAGGTTGCTGCTGATGGCCCGGGTCTCTGGGCTGCCCTGGTCTGCCTCTGGCCTCTGTGGAGGTGTGGTCGCAT
>JBCNYH010000006.1:32037725-32048944 GCA_039654325.1 Tandanus tandanus
TTCCCATCAGGATGCTCTCAATGGTGCAGGTGTAGAAAGTCTTTAGCACCCTTGAGGGCAGTTTAAAGTCCTTCAGGTGTCTAAGATAATAGAGACACTGCCGGGCCTTTCTCACCAGGGTGTTAACATGACAGGACCATGTCAGGTCCTGCGTGATGTAAACACGTGTGATGTAAAAAGTACCAGAAACTGTCCACTCTCTCCACTGGGGTCCCGTTGATAGTCAGGGGCTGATAATTCTTCTCCTGCTTTGTGTTGAAGTCCACTATCAGCTCATTAGTCTTGCTGACGTTCAGGAGGAGATTGTTGTCCTGGCACGATAATTCCAGGTTTCTAACCTCCTCTAGGTAGGCCGTCTCGTCGCTGTTAGAGATCAGGCCCACCACCACAGTGTCGTCCGCAAACTTAATGATGTTGGTGGAGCTGAAACACAGTCGTAGGTATATAGAGAGTACAGCCCTGGGGGGCTCCAGTGCTGACGGTAAGTGAGGGTCCCTGTCCGCTTGAGGTGGAATATAAACGGCGCTGACTATGACCAATGTAAACTCCCAAGTAAGATAAAAAGGACGACATTTGATGGTCAATAGTTCCAGGTTGGGTGTGCAGGAACGTGTGAGAGGAAGAATGCTCGTGCTATGACGGCAGCCGACTTCACCAGCGCCGGAAGTAGAACTTTTTAAAACTTTTAGTGGAACCCAGGCTTCCAATCGATCTTGCTTTTGGGTTGCCCACCAACACTCATGAAAAGTCTCACTCTTAGTATGTCAGTGATTTGAAACATCACTTGGAAGAGAGTTATAAGGTTGTAGCTTCAAATGCACAAAAGAGCTCTGATCACAACAAGTCCAGGTTTGATAGACAGGTCACAGAGTCAACCTTGGAAGTTGGTGATAGAGTCCTTGTCCAAAAATGTCAGGCTGTGTGGCAAGCACCAGTTAGCAGACAAATGGGAGGAGGATGTTTATGTGGACCTTAAGCGAGCCGGTGACCTCCCTGTTTATACGGTTAAGCCTGAAAGTAAGGATGGGCCTGTACGCACCTTACATCGTGACCTACTTCTTCCTTGTGGCTTTCTACCCTTAATTGTCTATTACTGAACCTGTTAAACATCACTCAATCAGAAGACAGAGAACCAGGCAGAATCCAGATAGTGAGAGTGGAGAGGAGAAATGTTCTGATTCTGAGGAGCTGCGGTTAAGCCTGAAAGCAAGGATGGGCCTGTACTCCCCCAGCAGTTGAATTTTCAGTAGAGAAGACCTACCTATGCAGAACTTACCTGAGTCCCTTGTCCCAGCATTTACAAAAGACATCTCACCTATGACAACTTACCTGATAGAAACACCTCCCTTGAAAATGACAACCTAACCAAACCTGACCAAATAACCAATAGTGACTTACCCGTCAGGCTACTTCTGAACACGCATCAACAACCTCCTGAGGAGCTTGTTATTGAATTTGACTGCTGGAGAGAAAGAGGTATCTGATGTAGGACAAACTGTAACCAATCAGCCTAGACCTGTGAATGAGGGCCTCAGAAATGCTGAAACCACTCTCCATTGCTCTCATAGACTGCATGAGAAGCCTCAAAGACTCCAGTATTGATGATTGGGCAGTCCTTTACTCAATGTGGTGCACTCCCTCCTTCAAGGTCTTAGTGAAGCCATTGCCAGCTCTCTGCAAGGGTTAGACTGCTCACATGGTGAACAACAAAACCATCTAATGGCTAAAGGAAAGGTGACTTAGTCGGCCTTATGCATATACACATGGATGTGCATACCTACAAGGGGGGAGGGTGTAAGCCACTTGAGGTGACTTACACATAGGTAAACAGACCGACAGTCGTAATATAACTGGTGGATTTTACTAACTAAACTGGTGGATGTTCTAGTCGGATTAAGTCCCACCTTCCTGTTTTCAATTAGGTGCGAAGCGTGTTTTTTCCCCCGGTCAGAGCATAGAGACAGCGAGAGAGCCACCAAGTTGCGCATTGGAGATAAAAGGTCAATATAGGCGGTATAACAAACTTGAACAGAGTCATCTTAAATGATCGTGTTTTGCTCAGACTTCAATTAGATAGCAGTTGAGCTCTGCACAGAAATAAGTCTAACTAACCGCTAACAGTTTCAGCTACTAAACATGCCCCTCGTGTGACGGCTGTCTTTGATGTGCGCTCTGCTGTACTGCTCGGGAGAGCAAGGTAAATTTCTCATTTGCACTCGCTGTGAACATGGTCTTGCCTTATTTAATTTTTACATGGTGAAACCAGAGTTAATGGATGCAAAATACTTATTTTGTAGAATGTTTGATTACAATTTGCATTCACGTGTGTGCTGTTAGCACATGCAGCTAAATCTGGTTAAAAGAGCTTAAAGCCTGTGTTATGTTACTTTGGTTCATTGAGGCATGTAAAAGAACCATTGCTGATTTTCGTCAAGAGTAGGCTGCATAGCCGTCAGTGTGTTTCTGCCCTGTGATGGCCTGGCGAGCTGTCCAGGGTGTACTCTGCCCTCGCCTGAGATGGGCACCAGCCTCCCCGCGACCATAATTAGGATTAAGAAATGAACGAATGAATGAAGCTCAGCTTAGTGCAACACAAAAAAGTCTGTTGAGAAGACTATAATAGAAGGGTATGATGTTGTGGTGGAACCACAGCAGAAGGAATATATGCTGTGGAAGGTTTGGTGTAGTCAAAAGGGCAACCACCCTAGCAAGGAAGTAACTGTAAAAACGAGACATCAGCAGTGGGCGAAGTTCAGAAAAATGAGACATCAGCAGTGGGCGAAGATAAAGAGCCCAGTGAATTAAGGCTAAAAGAGCAGATTATCTATGCTGTCCTTTTCACTTGGGGTAAAACACGGACTTTCTACATTGGGAGGCTTATTGATGAAAGAAATGTCAAAATAAAATTCCTAGAACGTGTTGGCAGTTGCTCCCAGGAGAGATGATTTTTGACAGTTGAAAAAAGTATATTATAATTCTTAAAAATAATTGATACAGTAGTATTTGAGGGCCTCCACCTTTCACTCTTGATAGTGGAAAGGTCAGAGCCTTAACACAAGAGGTGAGTGAGGAGTGTGTGAGAAGGTGAGTGAGGAGTGAGCGAGAAGGTGAGGGAGGAGTGAGTGAGAAGGTGAGGGAGGAGTGTGTGAGGAGGTGGCGGAGGAGTGTGTGAGGAGGTGAGTGAGGAGTGAGTGAGAAGGTGAGTGAGGAGTGAGCAAGAAGGTGAGAGAGGAGTGTGTGAGAAGGTGAGTGAGGAGTGAGCGAGAAGGTGAGAGAGGAGTGTGTGAGAAGGTGAGTGAGGAGTGAGCGTGAAGGTGAGGGAGGAGTATGTGAGAAGGTGAGGGAGGACTGAGTGAGAAGGTGAGGGAGGAGTGAGTGAGAAGGTAAGTGAGGAGTGAGAGAGAAGGTGAGCAAGGAGTGGGTGAGAAGGTGAGTGAGGAGTGAGAGAGAAGGTGAGTGAAGAGTGGGTGAGATGGTGAGTGAGGAGTGAGCGAGAAGGTGAGTGAGGAGTGGGTGAGAAGGTGATTGGGGAGTGAGCGAGAAGGTGAGTGAGGAGTGGGTTGAGATGGTGAGTTAGGAGTGGGTGAGAAGGTGAGTGAGGAGTGACAGTTAAAAGTTGGGTTCTATTTAAGCGAAACCATATCTCTTGATAATGTGTAGAATTTATTTAGATATTATTATTGTTGTTGTTGTTATTATTGTTGTTATTATTATTGTTGTTATTATTATGTGGCTGCGCTTAAGAGCAGACACATTACTATTCACCCTAGAAAAACTGGGCTCTTTATTTTTCTTCTTTTTCTTCTTCTTCTTCCATCGCACTTAATGCGGCCCGAATGGCAAAGGGCACCCACGCAATGTATATATCAAAATGTGTGTCTCGGTGCCTTGAAGTGTGCTATTAATTTTATTGCCGTTTTGCGTTACCATGGCGACACAATTATTTTTTATTTTCTTTTTCCACAAACATATAACATATAACATGTAGCAGGTTACAAATTTGGAGTGGCGAGTGGACCTCAAAAACCGATCGGCTTGTACGAGGAGGTCATCTCGTTACATTTTATATATTCAAATTCACAAATTCAAATTTTATTTGTCACATACAAATTATACACAGTACAATATGTAGTGAAATGCTTAGTACGACTGTCCAAAATATATGTCAAAGAACGAACTACAGATTGGGTATAAACGGACTAAAAAAGAAGAAATGCCACTATCATGCTATCAGAAAGTCAAATAATTTACATCTGAATAAAGAGAAAGTAAAAGATAAAGTTAAGGACGGCGGCAATGAGTTCCAGATTTTGGGGCCTTGAAATAAAATGGTAAACCGTTTGATATTGGTCTGGCAAGGGTGGGAGCGGAAACTGTGGGCATTTCTTGTATTGCAACCATGTATTTGTACATCAAACAAATTTGAGAACACTCTAGGAAGACTTTAATAATAATAGGAAAACGTGATCACTTATGAAGTAAAAATATTCTATTTAGGTAGGTAACATAGGTTGAGGCCCAGACTGTGATACAATAAGTCAAATGGGGTAAGCTAAACTATAGTATAAAGGTGTCTTAGTAAAGCAAGAGAGGACAAAACGTCATCTGTACATGATGCCAACAGACTTAGCAATCTTAATGTAACTTATGTGGTCCTTCCACGTAAGGTGTTGATTGACATAGACACCTAGGAATTTAACTGCCTTTTCCTGTTTGAGCAGAACACCGTTGTAAAAATGGGGGGTATTGGCTGGTTTAAGGATTTCTGTTCGCTCACTTTGATGCCTCACCAAGAAGCCATACTTTCACATCGAAACACTGAAGTCGACATTTCGATGGTCAAAATGGCTTTTTCCTACCTTTTACGGTTTTCTATTAATCTTTGATCAAGTGTGATAAGGATTTCTGAGTCATGGTGTCCATTTCGTGGAATGTTTTTTGTGGTTTTATTTTAAAACACTTTTTACAGTACAGTAAAATAATTTAAATCATTGTGTTTACCAAACCCTTAGCTCTCAAATGCTGTCAACCTCATTGCGATGGGAAATACGGTTTTCAAATTAGAAGACCAAAGGCAACGCGTGTGCCGAAGACATTACTTCAGTTTAAAAGGCAGTTTAAAACTGTCAGTAACTGCCAGTTTATTCTCTGTGCATGTGCACGTGCAGGTCGCGCGCGCGTGCGCGCAAACACATGCACACACACACGCACACACATACACAGCGTGCTGGCACTATAAAAAGCACGCCCTTTCGATACTCGTCATCTCTCTCTCTCTCTCTCTCTCTCTCTCTCTCTTCCTCCCACACACACACACACACACACACACACACACACACACACACTCACACAACCCGCGAGACTTTGAAAAGATGGTTCTTCCCGCCCATTCTACATTCTACAGTAGCCCCGAAACTTGGACAAAATGTCTTTTTCTATTTAAAAAAAACGAGAAACTGATTGGGAAAACAGGCAGTTTAACACTGAATGGACAGAGAAGTGTTTTATGTGTTTGCTTGGAGTGACACGTCTTCTCCTCTCTCTCTCTCTCTCTCTCTCTCTCTCTCTCTCTCTCTCTCTCTCACACACACACACACACACACACACACACACACACACACACACACACACACACACGCTCTCTGTCGCCCCTTCCATACCCATAAAACAGTTAACCCTGTAATGGCAAACTCCTTTCCCTTTTCCTCTTTCTCTTAATATTATTATAATATAAAGCTTTGCTTTTCTTTCTTGATATTTACTTAATCCTGGTATAGAGCTTGGCTTAAACCCCACAATAATGGTTACAGTTAAAAGCTTTATGCTTTGATTCATCGCAACCTGTTTTGCCACAGCTACTTAGAAACCTGTGTAAACTGTGAGGAATTTTTCTGTGTTCTACAGTTCAGCACGCCAGTTTTCACGTATTTTCCGGCAGCAGTTGCAGCCACATCTCAACATTTCTTCAGGAATTTTTCTAGTTTTTATTATTATTGTTGTTGTTGTTAATAATGATAATAGTAATAATATTATTCTTATTATTATTATTGTTGTTGTTGTTGTTACTATTCGGTATAAAGTTTGTATTCTCAATTTGGAATAAATTACTTTTTTTTATAAAATGATGGAAAATCTTGTGCTTTTATCTGATTCATCAATTAATTAATGGAATAGGTGATGGATTAATTAATTATTAAAATAAACATTAGTTGTATCTCTACACTTGTCATTATGAAATTAGTTTTTTCTCTCTCTGACCCACGTTGTTCCTAACAAAGCAATTATGTAACTTAATAAATTTATAATGAATTTATAAAATTAAAGCAACTGTCCCTGGGGTGATTCAGGAGAGCAGTGAAAATCAACTTAGGATCAATTCCCTCTCCTGACTGGTGTTATATGACCTGAGTGAAAGCTGCAGGCTTATATTCCCTGTATTATGCACTATACTGGCTTTAGCGTTAATTTATCTACTACTACTACAAATATTAACAAATTATCATCAAATAATCGAACTGCACATGAATAAACAAATACAAATACAATTGGTGTGTTTCTTATGCTAATTCTGGTGTGAAGGTAAAAGCTTGTATAGAGGACTATTATGGACACAAATGCTTATTATTTTGTAATGTATTAAATTATGTTTAAAAGATAAGCTAAAAGTTTCTTTAATTAAGTATAAATAATTGGACAAAATGATTTTTTTTTAAATCAAGAAATGTAAATTTTTTACATTTTATTTAATTTTAATTTACAAAAAAAAATTTTTAATTAGTTGTTTGTTTGAGACGGTGAATCAGTAATAATTAATTGAATTATGATGGGTATTCAAAATTAATAGGGTTTGGTTTTTTTGACACCACACATTTTGGAACAGTGCCAAAATCAGCATGCTGAGATTATGAATAAAAAATTATCTGATATCCACTACTGAGTGTGTTTATATCCCCAGGTAAACAAATGTGACAGACTACAGTGGACGAACATGGTTGCCCAAGTCATGGGTGACATGGCACTGCAGTAATGGTAAAAAAAACAAAAGTGTACCATATGTCTTTAACCTCTGACACTTGACCCAATCAAGTGCAACCATTACCACCCAAAACCTGATGTTACTATTACACCGGAACCAGGGATGCCCCAGAAAGAGAAAGAGAAATACTCAGTCTAGCAGACAGACATGTAGGTAACAAACCGTGGCGCAAACCCCCGAAAACAGAAACTTGATCTTGAAACACACTATACAGATGTAACATGATGAGTATATGGATCTGCCAGAATCAAGTGTTCCATAAATTGTATGTTATGTTGTATGTTATAGGTCTGGGTGTCAGGTTTTTTAATATCGGTGATGTTATTTCTACCTAAACAGACTTAAACAGTGCCAGAGAATCAGAATGCTTTTAGACAGCAATGCATTTGAATTCATAGAGTGGAGTGTGAAATTGAAACATAATAATTATGAAATCATTACATTCTTGCACAAATCAACTGTGCACTTCATTAAAATGTGGGTTTGCTTTTTTTCTTTGTTTTGCCATTTATTTGAAGGAAATACATTATTTCAGACTTACAGTGGACCAGCTTACTTTGCAAATTGCTAGAATAAACCATTCAGAAAGAAGAAATGTGATGTCTGCAGGATTGGTAGTGTCCACAACAACACATTATTCTATCCAATGCACGGTCAGTCAAACTACTGTACCTTGATTAATAATAGAGTTCTTCCAAAAAATGTTTACCCAATACTCTTATTTAAATAACTAAGCTTTCAGAACATGCTAATCCTTTAATTCTGTGAGGGCATGTAAAAATTGGCAGAACCCTTTAGGAACCCTGACTGTCACAGACCAGATGTTGTAAGTTTCCATCACTCAGACACCATCAGGCAATGGTTTGCAACTCATGACAGGATGCTATTGGAATTCCTCCCACCCTGTCCCCCTTAATTCTTTTCAGCATGGATGTGAAAGGTGTATGATCACTAATCACATACCCAACAACAGACGCCTGCACAGGGTGGACCAAACATTCAGAAAGATATTTTCCAGACTGTAACCATAGGGAGGGTATCTGATGTGATAAGTATGAACATCTGTCGCCTTTAACACTCGCGTACAGGAGCAAACAAATGGTTTCAGAAAGACATTGTAGCTGATTCCATTTTATTTCCTAGAGATACCACCGTATTTCATCTTTATTTAATATACCTGTGGAAGGAAACAAGGGGACGTGGAGAAAACTCACACAGGTATATGTGAACTTCATACAGAAAGGCCCTACACCAAGATTCAAACCAAATATTGTGGCTATGGGGTGATGTTAATCATCATTATATTTAATTAGTAATTGTAATAAGTTTCATTTTTGTTCCTATCAGCACATGTGAATAAATAAAGGTCCAAGAAGATTAATAAACAAACCAAATAAACACAATTCTCATAATATTCTGCAATAACCAACAACATTATTTCAATCTAGGTTATAGTGTACAGGGTGGGATAGAGCCGAGCTCCACAGCATCCACACACATGATGGAGGGTCTGGAATATCTCATAATAAAGACCAGCTTTAGGTTTTATTTCACATAAAGAAAACACACACTCACTTATCAGTAAAAGAAAGGAAATTTATTACAGAATATACATAAGAGAAATGATGAGCAATCTGTACTGAAGGTCTTGACATCAACCCTCCCTCCCTGTAGTGATGTTCAGTATGATATGGATTAAATCCTTATTCACTGGAATACAGAAGTGATAGAATATGTTCCAGTACTCCAGATGTAGTGTAGAGGTGGTGGTGGTGGTGTGTGTGTGTGTGTGTGTGTGTGTGTGATGGTGTAGATATGAGGCTGTGACTCCTCTGTGCTGTAATCCAGTGTGTGGTGAAGATGAGGCCTTCCCTGCTCTTATTTATGATACATTATACCATCAGGGTTCGTGTGAAGGATGGATACATGTGTATCTGAGCGTTTGGGATGTTTAAACCATCTCCATGTTTTTTAATGGTTTTATTTCTGTTATTTGTATATAAAACGCTTCCAACATATTAAAACAATCCAGAGGGAAGTGTGTAATTCCATCTCTCTCTCTCTCTCTCCAGGGCTGTATGTGCCGATGATCTGTTTTATGCTGGAATGAGGTGATGCTCAGCAGTGCGGTGTGTACCTACCTCCACCACGAAGTTCCTCTCCTCTCCGCGCACACACACCACCCAAAACACGGCGTGGAAATAGCAGGTCTTCCAGCATAAACCCGGCAGTCCTGTCCTTCTCCCCTTCACTTCCACCCCCGCCATGACTGTCCCCCCCAGCTACCGGCCTCCAGATCCTCCAGCACTCGAGCTCCAGTCTTTTTCTTTATTAAAATACTAAAACAATAACTCGCTTTTGTGTCCTGTTTATTTCTATTGACCAGCCCGACCGTCAAACTGGGAGAAATGATCGCGCATGCGCGGACTCGCACAAAGGGCGCGTGCGCACGCGGCTCGGAGAATGTACTGCGTGTGCTCGCGCTGTTAATTATTAATAACAGCAATCAGTCTGTATTATAATTATATTTTGGGGACAAATATACTCAAAATGCACCTTTATATAATCATATAAATTCATATATGCATATAAAATTATACCACCCATTAAACAATGCACGAGAGAGGGCTCTCTCTCTTTCTCTCTCTCTGTCTCTCTGTCTCTCTCTCTTTCTCTCTCTCTCTCTGTCTCTCTCTCTCTCTGTGTCTCTCTCTCTGCCTGTCTCTCTCTCTATGTCTCTCTCTCTTTCTATCTCTCTCTCTCTTTCTCTCTGTCTGTCTCTTTCTCTCTATGTCTCTCTCTCTTTCTCTCTGTCTGTTTCTCTCTCTGTCTCTCTCTATGTCTCTCTCTCTTTCTGTCTCTATGTCTCTCTCTCTCTGTCTGTCTCTCTCTCTATGTCTCTCTCTCTCTCTGTCTGTCTCTCTCTCTCTATGTCTCTCTCTTTCTCTCTCTCTGTCTGTCTCTCTCTCTATGTCTCTCTCTTTCTCTCACTCTGTCTCTCTCTCTCTGTGTCTCTCTTTCTCTCTCTCTCTCTGTCTGTCTCTCTCTCTCTGTCTCTCTCTTTCTCTCTCTGTCTGTCTGTCTCTCTCTCCCTCTTTCTCTCTCCCTCTCTCTCTCTTTCTGTCTCTGTCTGTCTGTCTCTCTCTCTTTCTCTCTCTCTCTATCCCTCTTTCTCTCTCTCTCTTTCTCTCTCTCTGTCTGTCTGTCTCTCTCTCTCTCTCTCTGTCTCTGTCTGTCTGTCTGTCTCTCTCTGGTGCATGCTGGGAGTAGAGCGTGTGAGTGCGTGAGTGTTCACGGTGAGAGCGACTGTGTGGGATCTATCCCTTTCTATTTTCATTCCTTATTTCTTTTTCTTTTCTCTTGCTTTAAGTAATAAAGCAACTTTTCATTTTTGCGTTATTTAGGATTTTTTGTGTTAGTGTTATTATTTAGTTTTTTGTTAGGAGGAGAGTGGTGGTGTGGCGGGGTGTCGGAATGGCGTCCCACCTGGCTGGGTGTGGCCCTTCCCTCTCACTCTGTCACGGAATCAGGTGCGTTCCTGAAGCGAAGGCGAGTGTGGAGGATGTGCTTATTGCAGTTGGGAAGCAATGTTCCAATGTTCCCCCGTTCATCCCGAACAGTGATATCGAGCGCGAGCTCTCAAGGTTCGGGAAGTTCGCCAGTGCCATGAGAACCGTTCCACTGGGCTGCAGGACTGAGGCCCTGAGACATGTGCTGTATTTCAGGAGACAGGTCTTCATGTTCCTCGAGTCGCCAACACTGGATGTTTCTTTCCGTGTTTCTCACGGGGGGAAATCCTACATGTTGTACGCGACCACGGGGAGCATGCGGTGTTTTGAATGCGGTGACATCAGACACAAAAAGTTTTCATGCCAGCATAAATCTCAGGCCGATGATGGTGAAGGGACCAGTGATGGCTCGGCTAGGGTTCAGAAGGAACCCGAGAAATTGGGGGAACAGGTGGAGATATCGGATTCGAGTGTCCCGGCGGAGGAAACACTAACGGAGAAAGAAACCGGTAATAAAAATGATTTAATGAGAGACACAGAGGATAAAGCCGAAACTGATACAGTAACCGAGGCGCAGTCAGTGGAGCAGAGCCCTGCGGGGGGTAGAGATGAGGTGGGCACTGATCGGGGGGCAGACAGCGGGACTCAGATCATCACTGTGGAACCTGTTACTG
>JBCNYH010000006.1:32058113-32069753 GCA_039654325.1 Tandanus tandanus
TATATATATATAAGGATTGTGGGTGAGTACACCCTGAACAAGTCCATTGCAGGGCTAATACAGACAAAAACAAACCAGTCACACTTACATTCACACCTATGGGTAATTTAGAGTAGCCAGTTGACCTAATTTACACAGACATTTGGAATGTGGTGTACCTGGAAGAAACCCATGCGATTTTAACACAGAAAGCCCCTCGCCATAAAATATCTTCTCTTCTAAGTTTATTACCAATTAATCTATTTAATGAGATTAAGAGGGTGATTAATAAAAACAAACACATTTATTTCTTAAAATTTACTTTTAATAGTCTCAGAAGTTCCATGATGTAAATTTGACAAATGTAGTCTATATTTAGTTTTAAATGCAGTGTAGCGGACTTTGGGGTTTTGCTAGCTGTACTGTCAAGGTCAATTTTCATTCATTCATTCATTCATTCATTCTCCAAATTGCTTAATCCTATTGGGTCACGGGGAGACTGGACCTCAGCTGACTCTGGGTGAACATGGGGTGCACCCTGAACAGCCCCCTGGTCCATTCACACTTACTCTCACACCTAGGGACAATTTGGAACAGCCAGTTACCCTAATGTGATTGTCTTCGGACTGTGGGAGGAAACCGCAATACCCAGAAGAAACCCACACAAGCACAGGAGAATATGTATTGATGGAAGTTAAGGATCTTCCTTTGCTCCCAAAATAGCCTCAATTCTTTGTGGCATGGGTTCCATAAGAAGATGAAAACATTTTCGTTTGTGATTCTGTTTCATTTTGAAATGACAATCATGCAATTCCTGTATGACTTTTCAAGTGCATTTTTCATGCTGTTAATATCCCGTTCCGCCACGCCTCAGAGATGGAATCAGATGATTTGGAATGCGACCGAAGAACACTGAACTTATTGTAATGTTCATGAAGCCATTTTGAGATGACGTTTGCTCTGTGACTTGTGCATTATCATGCCGGATATAGCATTATTGGTTGGGCACGTTAAGGTCACAGAGTGACGTACATGGTCAACCACAATACTCAAACAGGCTGTGGCATTCAAGCTATAATTGGTTGGTGTTAATGGGGTTGAAGTGTGGCACAAATGGCACCACCATTGCACAATACCCCTTCAGCCTGGACTGTTAACACAATTTAGTCTGGGTCCATGCATCATTGCTGTTGGTTCTTACCATCTGTGTGTCTCAGCAGTTTTGACGAGCCCGTGCCCATCCTGAACAACACATCCGCCTCAAGTTTGAATGTTTTCTGCTTACCAGTTTTACAGATTGGTTACCTGAGTTACTGTCGCGTTCTGATCCAATCTGGCCATTCTCTGTTAACCTCTCTTTTCCAAGACATTTCTGTCTCCTGTCTGCAGAAATGCTCCTCATTGGAGTTTTTTTTTTTTTAAACACAGTTCTGAGTAAACTCTTGAGACTGCTGTATGTAATGAAAGGTGATCATCAGTTATAGAAATACTCCCAACAGCCTGTCTGGCACCAGCAAACAATCCACAGTAAAATCACTGAGCTCACATTTTCCCCATCCTGATGGCGAGTGTGCACATTACCCACCTACACCCAGGTGTACAGGTGTTCCTACTAAACTGATATGAGTATAGAACAATAGACAAATAAAGCTTTGAGTTTACAGCAGTTTTGTGGCAGTGTCGTTTTCTCTGAGCAATTTAATTAAGAAACCAGAGCCAAGCTACCATGCTACCACCATACGAGTGTCACGTGTCCGTACAGTACTGTGAATGAGCTCTTACCACTGATGCATGAATGAAGGGAATAGAAACAGTTACAGACACATATTCCATCTTCATGTTCAGGCACTGTGACGGAAACAATTGTGTGTAATACATTACAGTGGTGCCTGAAGGACTGTGGACTCTGTAATGTTGAACTCATGACCTTTTTGTGTTGATACATCTCCAAACACGTAGTGTAAAGATCAGACTGTTCTTACAATAAAACAGAGAACCCACTCACACCTGAGGTCATCCAGACAATTAAAAACATTCACTCCTATATTCACCTTCAAATTGACAGCTAATCCTAGATCTTGATGTACTTTTCCACATGCAGATATATAGGAAGTTCTAAAGGGTTTCCGAACATTAAAGCACCACTGTGTGTGTGTGTGTGTGTGCGTGTGTGTGTGTGTGTACACACACACAAACACACAGAGAATATGTGCAACCAGGTGCTGTGTGAGAGGTAACACTAGACCACTTGTCAACCGTCATCTCAGTCTCTTTGACTTTAAGGGTGGCTAATAATGTGAGCCTATAGCTGTAATAAGAGCATTGGAGATAGTGTTACTTTCTCTGGTCCACTAACACACAACCAGGCAGTTGCGAGTGTACAATTCTCTCCTGAATTTGTACAACACAAGGGTTCAGTACAGCTAGTATGTTAGCTTCCACTTCTACACTGCATTAGAAAAGTAATGGCCCTGAGTTGCTCAAAAAATGTCATTGTCAAAGGGTTAAATTAGACTAATTTCACCAACGACTGATTTACACCCTTTCCAATGATGTGCAGCTTCCTAAGAGGTCTCAGCATATAGTACACTACGCCTCGATCAACAGAAAGTCCAGAAGACTTGATAAAGAACGTTCTTGAAACATGTCAGTTAGGAAAGAGTTAAACACAAGCACTGGAGAAATCCACCAAGTGTTCTAAATAAACAGAAACTGAGACAAATACGGCTTTATATTATATGAACAGGAGTACATAGTAAAGAATATAAACATTTTCATATGATTTCATTCATGTACTTGCAGTCAGATGAAATAAAGACTCCAGTGAAATGTGTGAGAGATCAGAGCTGACATTTGTGCTCTTTATATATAGTTACACGTCAGTTACATCTGCATAAACATATAGCATAAAACAAAAGCATAAACAGGAAACATTGTTTAAATTGCAGGAAGATACACACCCATTACTAGGCACTGACGTGGCCTGACTTCATTGTTTTTACTAACAAAAGTGAGTGAACTCACATTCATAGATAACAGAAGATAAGAATAGCCTTGATGATCAGAGCTTAGAGAGGCATGTGTACAGAATGCAAGTTTTCTAGTCTGACTGGTATTGACTTGTATACATTACAGCAATAACCTGCTGGGACTCATCATCGTCATGAATATCATGGCAACGTTAGGATTTTTCATGGGCAGATTCCTTGATAGCAAAAATAATAATTGGTTAAATATATTTTGGGTTATCAGAAAGTGACATGGACAAAATTATATAGAGAGTTTAATGATTTTATAATAGCACCATTACAGTTGGGAGAAACCTACATAGTTTTTGCATGTCCGCCTCACAGCAAGAAAGTTTCGGGGTCGACATCCAGGCTCGGTGAGGGCATTTCTGTGTGGAGTTTGCATGTTCTCCCCAGGCTTGTGTGGGTTCCTCCGGGTACTCCAGTTTCCTCCAACAGTCCAAAGACATGCACATCAGACTAATTGGCTGTTTTCTCTGAGCTGTTCAGGGTGTAAATGAATGAACTAATAATTTTCTTTGTTCAACTAACAAAAATAAAATGATATTTGTAATAAACTTTTCGAATGTATTTCTATTTCCTGTATTTATGACAGGTACTTTAATAAATTTGTCAGGTACTGTATATATAAACAAAATAGGCATCCACCAGCTTTATTGATTCAGTGGTGCTGAAAGTTCCAGAATATTTTTTAACATGCCAGGCCCCACATCCAAAGAGCTCCGTGCACACTAAAGTTCAGAAAAAAACAGGAACCACCAAGGCACAAACCTCCCATGAAGTGGAGTCTGCTGGAACTCCAGTGCCACTGTCTACACCAGCTTTGCAACTGGGCACTTGGAGAGAGAAAAAAGCCTTCTGGAGAAAAGTTTGGCCCAATTACCAGATGCATGCTTGAAGGAGTGAAGGTGAGGAATCCACAAGAACACTCTATCGACTGTTAAACATGGTGCAGCATCATGATCCCAGGCTGTTTCTCTGCCTTTGTAACCGGAATACTGCAAAAGGTGAATGGGAAGTGGACTAGCGCAGAATACTTCAGCATACCCTCAGACCAAACAGCTGGTGTTCCAACAGGACAACGAAACGGTAAAAGCAAAAAAGCTAACGTCAGGTTTTTGGAATTGCCTTCCCAAAGTCCTGACCTCAACCCTACCATGTGGGGTTTGTGTTAAATTCAGGTTTGTGCCAGCAAACTAACCAATTTATAAAAACTCTGTCAAGAAGAGTGTTAAAATGTTCAACCAGAATTCTGCCAGAAACTTGTTGACTGCTACTAGATGAATATTAGATGTTTAGATTAGGTGACATTTTGATCCCACGTTCAATTCAGCCTAAAACATGATAAATGCCTCAAACTCATTATTTTTAAAGATGCATGTTGTATAATATACTGCCCTGAAAAAGAAGAGTTCAAAAGAAATAACTGAAAGCCTAATATTGCCATGACATGCATGTCCATGTTAACATTCTCTTATCATGGACATGACATGCATGTCCATGATAAGAGAATGTTAACATGTATACTCTAGTTTATAGTGATAGGGATATTTATTTTCACATCACACATAAAACTCGGAACATTTGCCTAAAAAACATGCCACATACTTCCAGAATTATTCATACAATGCAATACTCTCAAGCTGGTAAATAATTTGAAGAAATTGGGATTCTGTACTAAATATAATAACGAGGTTGTTCTACAGCCTATAACGTGTCTTTGCACATCAACAAACACACCATTGTAATTACAAGTTTCTTTATGAAGAGAAGAAAACCCCAAGTAATAAATTCGCACACAGGGGGCGACACTGTACTGCAAAAAGTCACATGTGATTGAGCCTGGTTCCTCTCAAAGTTTCTTCCTTTTGTCAACTGAGGGAGTTTTTCCTTGCCACTGTCGCCGTGGGTTTGCTCATTAGGGATGTGTAGGGGGTTACAGAAAAATTTTTAGATTCCTCCTTAAATTACTTTTACTATGTAAAGCTGCTTTGTGACATGTCAATTGTAAAAAGCGCTATAGAAATAAAACTGAATTGAATTGAACGTGATTCACGTGTATATGACGGCAAATCTGCATATGAATAAACGGTGGTATAATCCATGCGTTCATGTAAACGAGAAGACGCCTGCCTGATGTGTGCAAATGTCAGTCAGTCATCAGCGTCGGGTCGCGGGTCCAGATGTCCCTCTCCCCAACCACTTCCTTCAGCTCTCCCAGGGGGACACCGAGTCGTTCCCTGACATAGTCCCTCCAGTGTGTTCTGGGTCGACCCCGGGGTCTCTTCCCAGTTGGACATGCCCAAAACACCACACCAGGGAGGTGTTCAGGAGGCATTCTAATCAGATGCCCGAGCCACTTCTACTCCGAGCTCTTCTCAGATGACTGAGCTTCTCTGAGGGAGAGCCCTGCCACCCTGTGAAGGAAGCTTGTATCCGTGATCTTGTTCTTTCGGTCACTACCCAAAGGATGAGACCATAGGTGAGGGTAGGAATAAGGGTGGAATGTGTGTAAATGTAATATAGTATTATGTGTATATGTGCCAGGTTTTATTTTATTCAGAAGTTCACTAGTGTATATCTGATTTGTTGGTTTAATGTCTGTATATTGTTATTATTGCCATTATCTTGCCTTATATGAACTGAAGAATTAGCATCCATTTCTCGTGATTTCGCACTCGCATAAGTGAAACAGCAGTCGTTTCAAACAGGCTAATGCAAACTATCAAATGGAATTTAGCAGATTGTAACTTCAAAATGTAAGTAAAATCCACCTGGTAACAAAAAAATACATATGTTCATGTGTAACATCAGAGTTTGGAAGGTTTGCATTTCAATTCTCTTCAAGGACTGCATTTACACAGAATTTAAATAAAAATGCAATAAACAAGTATCATTGCAAAACAGACAGCCGACAATGTATTGAATTGGACAATAAAAGGACAATAATTTGGTACTGCATGTAACTCTCCACCCAGAACACAAATAGACTTTGTAAACTAAAGCATTCCAAGTATAATAAAAAGGGTTTGTAACTTTCCATTGTGATGTCTGTATTACTAAGAATTCTTTAACTTTGATTGTTGAAACTTGTACTTATTCTGAAACTTGTGACTGTTCACTACAGTTTGTTAAAACCAAGATTTAGCAGCAGTACCGAGATCCATGACCAGGATCAAACAAAACAATTCCAATTAACACCTGCCTACAGAATAACTTCTGGTACTTCCAGTGTACACTATCAGCACGTTGGTCAAATTAGCTTTTGATCTCTGATTTAGCTGTCAAACCAGTCAATTTGCATCATTACGTATTAATCACACTGAAGTGTAGCTTAAAGTGATTGAATAAGTGTGACCTGTTAACAGTTCTTTTAATTACATTGCTTTAACTTCACAGACATAACCAAGACATTCACACTAACATGGTACTACAGTAGATTAATACTGCAGAAAAGATGTGACTACAAATTCTTTAAGCCACAGCACGGCTACTATAAATAAACAAAAATGAACATCTGGAAGACTACAAACGTGGGAATGGAATATCCCATATAAAGGAAAGAACCACTCCACTACACAGATAAATACCATCTTTTTACCAACATTCTTGTTTAGAACAAGAATTATGGGCAGTTTGGTTTCGACAACAGCTTGACTGTCAGAAAATGTACCAAAATATGTAATGATATAGACCAGCCTCTTATATACAGCACTTAATTATACAGTACTAACTGTGAAAAACCTGCTGAATCATAGTTGTAAACCTATAAAAGTCAGAACATTTACAGGCTTCCAAAGAGCTTTCGTTTTTCTTTCCTTCTGTCATGTAGTAAAAAAACCCACACACAATACAATATTGTAGTAGAATTTAGGCCTGCAGAAAAAAATGCCTTGCCCAAAAGGAAGTAGAAGAAAACCTACATTAACTAAACGACACTAGACATGATAAGGTCAGTTGTTCTTCAGTTCGAATCGGCTGTACACCTGCTTTGATTTCATCTTATTGTAGTGGTTGACCAGGTCTAGTTTGCTGTGTCCCAACGTCATGCGCTTCTCATCCCCACGGATGAGTCTGCCATCCTGACCTACTCGTTCCTTGGGCAAAGGTGCTGGTGGGGGAGGACTTTGACTACTTTCAGGTTCATTTTGTGAGAGATCTGGACCTCCAAAAGCTGCACTATATGGAGGTGGCCTATAAAACAAATATGGGTCCTTGTCTTTGGCTGATGAGGAGAACAAGTCAGTGAATTTGTTAAAAAAGGGACCTGTAGGACTTCGTACTTTGGGAGTTTTGTTCTCCATTAGAGGATTTGGTTGTGATTTGGCAGCAATGTGGAAAGTGTTCTTTTGGTCATAGAGATCCAGGGCTTTAAATTTGGATGTTGGTCCTGCGAGGCTATTTTGGAAGGCTCCTGCTTTTGCCCATTCTATTCCAGATGTTGAATGTTCCATGACAGGATTCTGCAGAGAATCATTGTGGGATCCTCTCCCAATGTGACTTCCTTGAGGCATCTGAAGTGCTGCATTTGAAACACCCCGTTTCTCAGAACTCTTGACTGTACCAGTGTCCTTCTTTTCCTGGGTGACCTTGTAAACTTGAGAGGTTAAGCCTGGTGCTGCTTTAATGCTGGAGATGCTGTTGCTGGAGTGGCTACTGGAGTTTTCTGAGCAAACCTTCTCCCGCTCTCTAGTTCCTCTGTCATAGAAAAGGTCCATGTTGGGCATCATGTGGAAATTGTAGTGAGGAACACCTTCCTCATCTGGGTTATAGAAGCGCTCAATGATTTGTGAGTCCGCATAAAGGCAACGGAATTCCCGATCGAAGCTTTCAGCGACGCGTCCAGAAAAGTGTAAGATCAGGTTGCTGTGCACCTGTGCAGACAGCCAGGTAAAACTAGAAAAGAAGAACGCAACATTAGAAGAACACAAAATTATTTGATTACCAATGTCATGTAGATTATGTTTCCTTTCTGAACAATACAATCAAACAAATTAAAACTATACCATAAAAAAGTTGCCATTTGGATTTAAAAAGGCAAATAATAAAGAGCACTTGATTCCAGAATTACTGCAGTGATTCACATGTTTTGACTGGCAATAATTCTATTAACCCAAAATGATGCGGTGAGTAGCTTCTCATTTCCTAAACAACCATGTCTGCATTCAAATCATATAGTCGTTTTAAAAGATGTTACCATCTTTCTAAAGGGTCAAATTACTGGCCTACATCAAGCAAAAACAACAAGGGACATTACTGAAATTACTCAAATTGGGTTAAGAATTGTCTAGTGCATTATTAATACCTGGAAGGATAATGGTAAACAATCTAATTAAATTGTTAGTGTATTAGTGAGGCTAATCAGAAAAGAAGGCTTCAATTTGTTAGGGAGAGTAAAAATTAGACTTTGGAGCAATGGAAAAAAGTTCATGTGATCTGATGAGTCTAGATCAACTCTGGGCACTTTAGCATAAGAGGGGAAGCTGATGAGGTGATGTACCCATCATGCATAGCGGCCACTGTAGTACAAGCATCTTGTGGCAGTGTTATGATCCGGGGTTGCTTCAGTTGGTCAGATCAAGGCTCAGCAACAATATTAACATTGGCAATAAAAAGAAGTCGACTATTGACCTGAAATGAACTGAGTGACCAGATTATTCCTTCAATCTGTTTTTCATTCCCTGATGGCATGGGCATAAGGGAACACGAGGAATCATTTTTATTAGAGTTCTGACCTTTACCCGACTGCACATGCTTTTATCCTCACTGTTAACACAGTATTTAAATAGTTCTATTATTTACTACTAGTTCATTTTCACAACCAGCAGTCTCACCACTAGCTGACTGTATGTGCTAATTTATAAAATAAAATGTTTTAATAAAATTTGTAATTGTTAATCATGGTATTATTAAAGGGTACCTGGGGTGAATTAGTGTTACTAGCTATTTAAAATGATTACGAACAACATCAGCGGTTCCTTCTGGTAACATCAGTCCGTGGCCGATTTTAAAGTGTGAGCAAGTGTTATGGCACCAAGCATGCTCATAGACATGTTGCCTTTCTGATTGGCTGTTCCAGCCTGGTAGTGCCGCAAACTCGTTGGATTGACTGGGCTACGTCACTGACCCGTGTATCAGAACACATTATCGGCCAGTGCTGAGCTGCACAAAGTACAAGTGCAGAAATTGAGGAAAACATTACTTTTTGCTCCTAAACCAACTGACAACAGGAAAGCCGAGTTGCCAAATCATAAGCCATTTTCGATTGATCGTCACGCTCGGTTTTCCTGAAGTCGCTGGATTCAGTGAGATCCTGATAGTATAAAGTGGTACTGGAAATTGAATTCATTCATTCATTCATTTTCTGAACCGCTTAATCCTAATTAGGGTCGCGGGGAGGCTGGCGCCCATCTCAGCCAACTCTGGGTGAGGGCAGAGTACACCCTGGACAGCTCGCCAGGCAATTGCTGAACGCAACTTAATGGCCTACTCTTTACGAATGAGACTGACAGTCAGTGAGAGACATGTTTGGCATTTTTATAACCCAGTGAGCTGCACTGGGGGACAGCAGTGACAACTTGGTGATAGGTGGGCTTTAGCCCCGACCTTTGGATCAGTAATCCAGCACCCTACCACCTGGCCACCACTGCCCCCGGAAATTAAATGTCAACTCACTGCACACAAACTAACTCCACACTCATTGCAATGTGACGATGACTCACTGCATTATGACAACACGTGTCTCAGGATATGTTTTACACACACTGCCTCTGCAAACAGTATTTTCACAATTAAACAGTCCAATGTGCTTGTTGAAATACGTGTGTGTGTGTGACTTATCACCTGGAGTGTGGAGTTGACATCATAATGCAGTTAGCCATCATCATACTCCAATGAGTGTGGAGTGAGTTTGTGTTCAGTGAGTTGACCTTTTATCACATGTTAATGTAGTATTATTAATATATTAATTTAATTTCTGGTACCACTTTATACTATCAGGATCTCATTAAATCCAGCAACTTTCATAGGAAAACCGGGTGTGTGGTGCCCACAATGAGTCCATCACACCCATTGCACATACTGTCACAGTGCAAAGTGTCCAGTCCACATATCGGCATATTTTTAGATGTGGTTGGAAACCCACACAAAATCCATGCGGACCCTGCTCCAATGGCAGCACTGGCTTTTCTTTATGTCTCCGTGTAGTATATACTAAAACCTGGAATGAGTTTAAAAAGAGATGGTGGCTACCCAGCACTAATGCTTACAATATTTTTTTCAGTTATTTATTATTATTATTACTACTATTTATTTATTTTTTATAACAGGGGGAAAATCAAATAATGAACCCAATAATATTAAACAATCCAAGTCATGAATTGAGTGAACCTTATCATGCCTATGTAATGAAAGTGAATATAAATTTAACTCTTACCTGTATGATCCAGCTAACACTTCCTCACAGTCAATGATCATGAATTTTTCCTGCACCTGTCCTGTAAATTTCTTCCCACTTTTGGTGCAGTAAGTCTCTCCACATACACTTCGTATCCGCATGTTCTGTGGAATAAAATTACATTCATTTAAATCTCAGTATTTTTATTTTCATTGCTGTATACCATTCCTTATATAGCATTACGTGTTATAAATCCACCAAAAAAGATCCGACAGGGTAGCTGACACAGGGAGCATGACATACAGTGTACTACAACATGCATTCTGGAGAGCATTGACAGCAGATCACTTGATGGATTGTAGTAATACAACGGATTTACACTGAAACACATCCTCTAATTTTTTCATTCTCCACTTCTGCTCAACAGTGTGAATAATTCACATATAAAGCCAACCAAAATACAACTGCATCCCCACATCCCTTAAGAACATTTATATACAGATCACAGTAAAATCCACCATCAAAGAATTTATTCAAATTTCCACTCTTACATTTAAGTGTGAGAGCTGGATGTCGAGTGTATTACACATATCAATGAAATAACTGAGATTCTTCTCATCGAGCAGGATATACACAGGAACCTTGCGCTTGAGGGACGCCTCAAGCAAGTCACAGAATAAGTCCACATCTGTGAAAACATCCATGACCACGGCAATGACCTGCACACACACACACACACACATTAAATGGATAATTAAATTAACAGGACAGACAGGTGATATAAACAAATGAAATGAGTGACTGATATGATTTGGACAGAAACTCAGATCAGAAGCAGATCCAGACACTAATAAAAAAGAAACTCGGATCTGTGTGTGCGCGGATAACATTAACTTTCAGGGCTTAAAAAAAACCCATGAAAAAGCCAGAACTCTCCCGTATCACTGAACTCTTCTCTACTTCAAAGCAGCACGCAGAGGGAATCAACAGCGTCCTGCTAATATCCTGCTAATATCCACAAATCTCCAGCTAAGGTTTGTTTTTAGCATCATAGCTACCATCCAGCTTGTTCAGTGTGTTGAGTGCAGGATGTTTAGTAATTCTCCCTCCGTCATTATGGATGTCCAAGTGCTGGATGTCCAAGTGGTGTTCCGAAAACGAAGTGGGCTTTATAGATAATTGGAGTACCTTTGAGGGTAAACCTGGCCTTATAGGGCGGGACGGTATTCATCCCAC
>JBCNYH010000006.1:32113491-32129155 GCA_039654325.1 Tandanus tandanus
TTTAAGTCATTAAGTTGTCAGATTTTCAGAGATCGGTCGGATTGTGGGTCAGTCAGAGGGTGGCATCAACCAGCGACAAATAGCCAACAATTTGAATGTTGCTGTCAATGGTGGTCTTACCCTCACTGTTGAACTTGTTACCAAAGATCCATGACCGGGTACACCTGGACCATCAGAAAGATGCCTTCGCTCCGTGAAGAGAGCAGTGGAGAAAAATCTCTGTTTCAAGGCCACAGACTTGTACTTATGTCAGGTCTCTGTATATGTATTTATGTGTGTATGTGAAATGTCACTCCAATTCCTTAAGCCAATTCCTTAAGGAGGGGGTGTTGCTGCACTGGAGAAATGCTGATTTACACACAAGTATCAGTTCAGTCCAGATTTAATTCCTTTAATTTCTTATCTGTACAATTCCATTCCTAAAAATAAAGAAATTTGATTCTTTTCTGTACTGTAGGGCTGAATGGCTACAGCCGCCGTGTACTGCACTCTGTAGTGATGGCTTCATTTTCCATGGTGTACATGTTGTACACAGTTCAGTGAAAGCTGTTAAATACAGTAACAGCAGTGTGACGTGTGGATTACTGACAGTATCCTGTGGTTGTATGTGATAAATTATGCTGCTGCACCTGTACAAATATTGCAATGACTGACTTGTTTATCCTGGGCTGGAGAATAAGAGTTTATTCTAAACAGTACAGTATATTCAGACACCGTACACTATTATAAAGCAAGACATTGTTTAAACCACTGAATGACATGATTAAAGGAAACTAGATGAACATGTGATGAAGATGACCAGAAGCTTTTTAACTGCAGTTACATTCATTCATGCCTTGAGATTCTGACACGACTGGTTGATGGATGAATGAGGGGGTGTGTACAGGTGTTCTTAAATGTGCACAACATTTTCACTATTTACAGTCAGTAAAAATTCCACTGTTTTATTCTTATGAACTGATAAACATGATCACTATGTTTACAAGCAGCACCAACCGAGCCGAGAGATTAATAATATGATTCTATTACTAGCAAAGCATCAGATTCTTTTATACTTCAGTGGGAAGCCCAGAAGTTCACATCAGGTAGCAGTAAGCATGCCCAAAAAATGTTGTGTCATCAAGTAATCCCACATTTATGGTTTTATACAGTTTACTAATTTAAAAAGCAATTCAGCCTGGCCTTTGCAATATGAGAAAAACATTCCCTTGAAACCGTCAGCCTTCAGGATATGAGGAAAACACTCCCATGAAATGGTCAGCCTGACGTTGTATAAATATGTCTCATCATTTCTTTGAAGAGATGGTCAGCACGGTCTTCACTGAACATCTGGAACATCGTGTGCGGCCATGTATCAAGGCCTGCTAAAGGTCAGGAAATGAAACACTGAGACTGATGCCGAACAAAGTATGCTATACTGAGGCTTAAGAAATGATGGTAAAAACACCCAGAAAGGGAAGCAGCAATGATGGGGTAAGAGATAACTGTGGCAGGCCGGGGAAGGGAAAAAAACACCTGCCCACTCTAAAGATAAGGGAAGTGAAAGAGTATATATGATGATGTTCCGTGAATGAAAAGTTGTCTTCGAATGCTCATTTGAAGATCATTCTTGCTTACTGAATAGCCAAGCTTTGCCATAAATTTTTTTGAATGAATAAACAGTTCTTACTTTGAATCAAAGTCTGTTTGTGCCAATTTAAGCTGAGTCTGCCACGACATATTTTTTGGTGACCCCGACATGATCAGATGTGCTGGTCCAAGTTTTGACCTTTTTGTGTGTCTCAGACCCGTAGGTCTATTTTGACTCTGGGAAGAGTAATAATAGTGTCATAGCCAAGGTCACAGCACGATTCATAAGTATTGGGGGCACATAATTTATTCTGTCGTGGGGGGTATGTAGTTTGTCCCAATTGGCCATGCCATAAGAAAGGAACGATCGTAAGACTAAGTGTAGGCTGTAGCATGTATATCATGGTTAAGCTGTGGTTCAAGGTTACTGCATTCAATCGATAATAGGGTGAAAAGAAGTGATTAGAAAGTTGCAGAAGGCAACTGTGAGAAGAAAACAGTGTAAGAAAATAGTACTATGACCTGTCTCAAGAATAATGGCAAGTTCATTACATTTTAGTGAACGGTCAATAACGGAGAGAAATACTCCCAATGCAAATAATTAGTTTCTTCAAACAAGAAGGAACACATTAAAAGATTAAATGTTGAAAAAAAGGAAAAAAGGGAACTTTTTTAGTAAATAGCCCCAGCAACAATCTTTAATTTGTAACAAAAAATAGTCAGGAGTGTTACGGTTTTGGAGTCACAAATATCATGTATGTTTTATTCCAGATTAAATAAATGTAGTGAGAAAAAGCATTCTGAGTTATTAGTTTTTTCTACATGATACCGTGTTCCACACTCTACATGAAACTGCACGAAATCTCCTCAGCTATCTATTTTCTCACCCACTCTGTAAAAGGTTAAATCTTCCATTTTTCACTGTTTACTCATTTCAAAGGCAATGACAATGATTCTATATACATAAACCTTTCCTACCTGTGCATTTGTGGAGAAATTACAGGACGACTTTGAAGTGACAGAATGGCAAGTACTCTGTGAGCCCCACGCTGAGGACATTAATGGGCTCACCGCGTGTATTTCACACTACATAGATTTCTGTACCGATATCATTGTCCCAGCACAGACAGTCTATTGTTATTGGGTAATAAGCCATGGGTGGCTAAAGACTTCAAAGCCCTCCTTAGCGACAAGATGAGGGCATTCAGGGCTGGCAACAGAGAGGAGGTGAAAATGATCCAAAGTATACTGAGAGTCAAGATCAGAGAGGCTAAGGACAATTACAGGAGAAAGCTGGAGTGGAACTCCAACATAACATGAGAGAGGTTTGGAGTGGTATGAAGACCATCACTGGTTTCAGGCCATCCAACAGCAGAGAAGCTGAGGGGCGGTGAGGACAGGGCAAACGAGCTGAATATGTTTAACAGATTCGACACTGTGGCTACTGCTCTGCCCCCTTCTAACTCATCAGGAGCAAGCCTGGAACCCCCTGCCACACCACCCTCTCTCCCTCCCTCTCCTTACTGCACCTCTGCCTCCTGTGATGGACCTGACAATCCTCCCCCACCTGTCAACTTCACCTATAATCAGGTTGAGAAACAACTGCGAATACTACACTCAGGCAAGGCAGCAGGACCGGATGAGCCCCCGCGTCCTTAAAGCCTGTGCCCCCCAGCTCTGTGGAGTCTTACATTACATCTTCACAATGTGCCAGAGTCTACAGAGGGTCCCTGTGCAGTGGAAGACGTCACACCTTGTTCCTAATGCCTAATGCGACAAAGACCAAGGAACTGATTGTGGATTTCAGGAACCACATGCTAAGTGTCAGATCATAAATATGTCAGAAAAATGGGCAAAAAGAACCATGGATTTAAAAACAAGATGGCCAAAAGAGGGTACATTTAGTGAAGCAGTGTGTGGAGAAATGAAGACTTTAAACAGAAAATTATAAACCTAAAGATAATAGCAAAAAAAGACAGGAAAAGAGAAGTACCGAGCTCATAGTATTGGAATAAATCAGAAAAGAGGGGGAACAGCAAAAAGAAGAAAAAGAGAAAGAGGAGAATGAAAAGAAAGCTGAGCCCAGTGCCCCTCCGCTGGAGAAATCACCACCGTACCCTGCGCCGCTAGGGAGACAAGCTGAAATAGATCCCCCTCTATGGAATGAAGGAATATACCCAGTGCTTATGTTTAATTACAAGACAGAGGAGGATCCACTGCAAGTTACTGAGGATAATGCAGGGAGCAGTGGAGAAAATTACTTGGGGGGAGAGGAGAAGGATCACAGAGAAAACATTACAGATCGCACAGTGAGACAATTAGAAGGGAGTGCAAAGGAAGTGATAACCGAGCCGACAAGGGGGAGAGGTAAAGGGTACAAGAAACAAGCCAAATCACCACATGGGAAGAGAGATGACAGCGATAATGAGGAAGGAGAAGAGAGTGATCAATCGAACAGTAGCAGGAACCACAAAAGCTCCATTCGTAAACTGAAGAAAATGTTTGAGAGACAGGGGGAAATTAGGCAGTAAGATGAACAAATATGGAGAGGTACCCAGTATGAAAGGAGGGATGAGACTGGCAGGTCAGTTATAGACACATATTCCTGCAGACCGGTACACAGGAGACAAAGGGATACACAGACAGGATGGGAATATCAGATGTGCACACAGGAATGGCCAAGCCAGGATTATACCTGGAAAGAAGGGGAACAGATACTAAGACAGACACAAAAGATAAATGAACAACAAAAACAGAGAACGAGACAGTCACCCTAAAGTAGCATTACAGGAAAGATTACTCAGCCACAGAAACCTGAGAGCATCTCATGAAAAAGAACAAGATGGACGGTATGGGGGACCCTGACGCAGCAGTAGCGGAGCTAAGGGAGGAACTGAGACGAGTGACGCAGGAAGCAAGCAGAGTAATAGACAAGGTAAAGAGATCACCATTGATGAAAAAGCTGATGCGACAAAGACACCCAGCTGAAAAACAAATGCATGAGGAAGAACAGGAATGAGGTGCCAGATCATGAAGATGAAGAAAGAATCTCGTCTACAACGCCAACACACACAGAGGACCCCTTGGTCACCAGGTCAGGCCAAACATATCAAGATAGGAACGGACGAACTTAATCAATTAGGAACCCAAATGCCTCTGCTGGTGAAGGGACGAAATGCACAGTACATACCATGGCAGACCCAAGACCTGGAAGGACTAGTGAAAAGCCTGCCCAACCTAAATGAAGGGGCATCCAAGTGGATACATGACTTCGAAGATAAAACACAAGGCAAGATGCAAGCCCTGGGAGACATAAAAGCAGTGCTAGCAAGAGTGATAGGTATGGGAGATTCGAGTAGAGTATTACGAGATGCCGACAGGATGGCCCTGCGACAGACTGCAATCATGGCATTAGATGCCACAGCGTTCGACCCATATAGGAATAACATATGGGCACAGCTCAGACAGAACTTTCCTACCCAAACTGATTTAAATAACATACAGGGAGAAACCATTTCAGATGAAGAACACCCCATGAAATATTCTAGAGAATGAAAAGGAAGTGGATACTGGAAACAGATGCATCACCCGACAACGACCACCTTTAGACAGCCATGCTTAGAAAAGTGGTGATGGAAGGCCTTCTTGATGCTGTGAGGAGTAAACTAGAGGATGTAGTGGGTCTAAATATAAACTGTAAGCAAAATTTTGTGAGCATCCAACGCATGCCCTGAACAAACACAGAAAAGCTGAGAAAAGACAAAAAAAAAACCCCAGGAAAAAGAGATTCTCAGAAAAGAAGCACATCTCCAGCTAGGAGAATTGTCAGCAAATTCCAAAAAAAAAGGAGGGGAAGGGAGTACAAGCACCGGCAATACCAGAAGAGCCGCCTGAAAATCTGAAGACCCAATTACCAGTGTCTCAGCCCCCAGTATAGCCAACAATGCAACTGGCACCCCAGCCAAATACTCAAGTGGTGTATCAAGCACAATCACCAACTCAAATGGCACCCCCTGCTGTTCCAACGGCTATAGTGTAGCCACAACCCCAGACACCACCAACAGTACAACAACCATTTCATAGCAATGTACAACAGCCATTTCAACCAGGCCCAGTAAGACAGCATATAAGAGGGCAGCTTGCCCCACGTGGGAAAAAGGGGACAAGCTAACAATAGACGACAGAGCCGTGAACAACAAGAAAGACCACAAGGTGGACAGTACTGGAATTGCAACCAAGGAGGACACGTGATGAGGGACTGCCGCATAGGATAGTGGCCCGGCCTCCAGGCCCAACGACCAAGCCTAGTGAATCACTGGGCAGACCGGTGCAAATTAAATCTTCAGATACTCTGCTCACCAGATGGAATATTTCTAGACAAAAGAGGAGTAGCAACACAAATGGCAGCTCTAACATGGCCAGAAACAGAAGAAGCTAACATATACAGGATTGGCCAGATTGACACCCTATCTAATGCACTAATGAGAAAGCAGGGAAGATTTATTTATGCTCATGCCCCACAGCAAGCATGCCCCAACTCCCATACCATTGTACAATGATATACCAACCTGGAAAGGACACCTGGTTTGAAAAATTGTAGGAACAGAAAGCAGAAGGACTTAAAGTTCAGCTGGTGACGAAATACCACAGATAGGCACAGAAGGAGTGGTCCTTGCAATAGAAGAGAACAAGTTTGTGAGGAAACGGTATGACGTACCACAAGCGTCACCCCACATTACAGTGTTGGCAAACCAAAAATACACAGCCAAAGCACTAGGTCCTATGACACAGAGAGCCGAAGAAATCGATTGTATACCAAGTAGTAACCCATTAATATCCTATTCCAATGGTGGAACAATGATTAAAATACTGTTTGGAGATTCAGCCATGGGCCACCCACAACATGTAGAAGTGGAAGCTCAAGGAACACAAATGAGTCAATCGATTGAGAAGGAGCATGATCTGAAAGACCAGATAATGTCTCAGGTACCAAGTGAGCTGTGGTCACAACATGATACAGACGTGGGCTGGTAAGGTCAGCAACCCCAGTCCAAAGTGAACTGAAAGCCAATGTGCGTCTTCCTAGGAAAATACAATATCCCTAGAAAATGGAAGCAACACAAGGTATAGGAGGCATAATTCAAGGACTAGTGGAAGCAGGAGTACTTGTTCCAACATGCAGCCCTTGTTATACACCTGTCTTTCCACTACAAAAAAGAGACTAAAAGAAATGGAGATTAGTGCATGATCTAAGAGCAATAAACAAAATAGTAGGGGACTACCACGTAGAAGTACCTAACCCACATATCCTGCTATCAAACATACGTCCTGAAGCGCGTTATTTCACGGTGATTGATTTATGTTCAGCCTTCTTTAGCATTCCATTGGCAGAAGAATCGAGATATTTATTTGCTTTTACATACCAAGGCAAACAGTATACTTACATTTGGATGCCTAGACTTCACAAGTATCTGTCTAGAGTATGTCAATAACCTTTTGATATGCTTTACTCTAGAGGAGTGCCACACCGACTCAATAGCCGTATTAACTTGCTTGGCACAGGAAGGGCATATGGTGTCATTAACCAAGTTACTGTATTGTCAACTGCAAGCCGAATACTTGGGTCACACAACAGCACATGGCACGAGGCCAATAGCCCACTCGCAATTAGAAGGAATCAGCAAAGCACCACAACCTATGTCCATTAGAGGCTGACATTTTAAAATTTCTGTTAAAACTAAAGTTTGAGTGCTTATTATTTTATTCTGTAAGGTGTTGAAGGTTTAAGCTATGTGCTTATATATTCACTAATGCATAATTTTTGGGTGAAAGAGTGAAAGTATTGTGCTGTAAATTCATGTATTGGTTGACAAATTTGTTTAGGAAGCAGCAAAAAATCAGTTGTATTTATTTTTTATAGTGTTCACGGTGTTTAAAATACTTAATAAACACACAAACACCTGTTAGAGACTCTCCACTGGTTCCTCCTAAGGGCTGCTACACTGAGCAAAGCCCAGCATATTAATAAAGTATGTAATGTGGTTACGCAATGACTAATGGGAAATGATGATGCTGGAGGAAACTTGTAAACCCGAATGATTATGGACAGTATACACACAGAACCATGTGGTCAATTTATTAGGTGTTTCCCCTAACCTGACCGACCGACCCGGCAAAATTGTGTGATGAATGGATTAAGCGAGTTAAACGAACACGGTTCAGACTAGCGCCCAGCGTTCGTTCCGTTATTTGTAGAGACCATTTTACTGAAGATTGTTTTCAGCCAATTCCAGAGCCTCATTGTGAAATGGATGCAGGTTTAGCAGCCATCATGCAACCAGCACTGCTACAGGTGTTAACAGTAACACTGCAACATTCAGAAGCTGCCAACAAGCCTGAACAGAAAATCTAAAATATTGCTGTACAATGATGAACAGACAGTCTGTTATAACACTCAGTCTGAATGATGGAGGTTGACTGTAGCATAGCGTATATGCTAATTTCATTTATGGTTAACAGTGGTGCCAAATTCTACATGCGTACATCGCATGTACATTTACAGACCAGTTGCAGTTTGTACGGACCAGTAGTGATTCAGGGCTAAGTCATCATTGTACTGCAATTTCCATGATTTTGCCACACTGGTTAAGGACCAGTGACAGTTGTAAATCTTCAGCCACAACCTTGTTGAAATATCCGCATTCCAGACAAAATGGCAATGATAAAGTGTCGATGTTGTGTGTGTGAATAGTTATTATTCACCCATGGTTTTAAACCTTTCAGAATCGTTTTTACCCACTGTCAAATCCCCAAATTGTGGGCGATGCCTGTGTTTTTGTGTTGCTAAGATTAATTTTATGTTAAATATTCAAAAAAGACAGGTAGTGTTGTCGCATATGATCATGCTCTATTTATACGATATTTGTAGGTATGTCACAGTATCAAAAGTTATAGTCCCTTTTCATTTTATTTTTCTACTTATAGTGATGTTTAGGAGTTGACATCTGAAAGGATATACAGTAACAGGATCATGGGTAGACGTGAACTTTGTGCTTGCAAAAAAAACATAGCTGGACTGGACAGATTGATATCTGTAGGAGGTTGTTGTACTCTGTTGTAGCAGAAATTGGCTTTAGTGTTTAAGTATTGGAAGTTATTGTACCTGTTTGTTTGCTCTGCTAAGAAAATCATAAAGCAAGTGTTGTAACATTTTGTTAATAAAAAAAAACATCCCTCTACATGCTGCTCAAAGTAAAGGCACTGTACAGGTATATATTTTATTAGTAAAAAAAATGTATAACCAAAAGTCATTTTTAACTTTAATCAGCAGCTTAAGGAGGACTTCCTATCCCTAACCCTAAAGCATCCCCTCACCCCCCGGGCCCCACACCAGGGTTTCGCCCAGAACCTAGGCGGCCCCCATACCCCCGGCTGGACAAAAAGGTCCACCCTCCTGCCCTGAGAACCCCCCATTCAAAATCCTGGCTACAGGCCTGAGAAGCCAACAGTGCTTCCGGCCGCTGCTTTCCGCCGGAATTAAAAGAAGAACAGCAATGGAGGGAACGAACACTAGCGAAGAAAGAGATGTGGTAATAATTGATTTGCAATGCAACGTCAGAAGTAACGACCTATCTATCTAAGACAGAACTGGCAGGGAAGTCACTAATATTACTGAACTTCATGAGAGTCGAGTGTGACGTGACATAAAAGTATTGTCACTGTTTAAAGGAAACAAGTGCTCAATAAATTAGTAAAATGCAACTTTGGGATGGAACAGAAGTGAAAATCCACTCCCGTGCCACCCTCTAATGACCATGGGGCAAATGATGACATTCTTGGGAATGACAGGTTTTAGCTTAGACTGGATTGAAGATTATGCAATAAAAGTAGCCCCACTCAGTGCATTAATAACAACTGCGGTAACAAAATTGTTCCGCAGCTCTAGGAGCATTTGAAACAATTAAACAAGAATTGCAAACAGCGCCTGTATTAGCTATACCAGATTATACCAAACCATTTCATCTATATGTAGCAAATCGATGGGGAAGGTATGCATCAGTGGTACTTATGGAGGAGACGTGCCGAGGACGTTTGCAGCAACCAATAGCCTATTTATAGCACTAAACTTGATGGAGTGGATTAGGGTAGCCGCCATTCTACCAGGTGTAGCAGCAGTGTATTACGCTTACTCTACAGCATCAGTGCTAACTATGTGCTATCCAGTGATCTACAAACATCACAAAATATCAGAACTATTGGAGCAGGGGATGTTTGTTCTGAATACTTAGTAGACACTCCAATATTGCGAATTCCCCACATATCCTGATATCACACTTATGAAATGTACAACTGTTACTCCAGCAGAAAGTATAGCCTTTCAATTTGAAGGAAGGCCACATGAGTGTGTGGCAGAAGCATTAGCTTACACAAGGTTAAGGCCAGATTTAGAATCCTCCCCGCTTAAAGAATTAATCTTAATCTACTGAGTGGATGGCTCCTGTTTTGGAGATCACACAGGTACAGATGCAGGATACACAGTAGTGATAATGAATTCCCAGTGGTTGCAACAGAACAATCATGCTCGGCTCAAAAAGTGGAACTCAAAGCATTAGCTCATGCATGTAGGTTAGCCACCGGGAGAAGCGCTAATATTTACACCGACTCAGCTTATGCTCATGCTGTGTGCCCATTGCCTAGCAGTAATTAAATCCTAAGCACAAGCAAGGAAATGATTTTGATACAATGGGCAAAAACGCCACCGACTTAGTACAACCACATGTTGTAACAACTCTCAACAACATAAAGTGCATGCAAGAAGCAGCCCAATTAAAGAAAAGTCGTTATGGGAAGAAAGGGCGGTGACTGATGCATAAGATTTACTAAAATTGCAAAGATTTCACCTCAAACCGGACTCAACCCCTCTATGCAAGTGTAATGCACTTTAGAACTGAGGCGCACAGTGAAACACACTTAACACCACATGAAATGCTCATAGGGAAGTGTTCCACCGAGATTGGTAAAACAGGACCACCACAACGTTTTCGTAGAGGAACACAATGTAACGACCACAGAAACCTAGAAGTATGAAAGTTTGACAAAAAGGTGAAGATAGCTTCATGAACTCTGTGGGTATGGAATGAAAAAAGGAGATGCCATGTCCAAACCTTCAAAAGAAATTTGTCTAGAAGGCCAGGAAAGAGAAATTAGAGACATTGGATGTGTAATTCGAACATAACCCAAGCGACCGTGTATGGCTATGAAGAGGGTTAAGGAACAGTACTGATCTCTACAAACAGACAGACAAGGCAATTAAACATAACCAAAGTAAAACCAGAAAAGGACATGGGAATGGTGGTGCCAGACGCTGCACAGACTGAAGACTGGGAACAAGAGAATGAGGGTAATACCCGTCGGAATATAATGTATGAAGAAAAGGAGGATCCAAAAGCAGAGCTCTGACAAAACACAAGCCAACGTGGGGTATCAATGGGCAAAATATACAGCACAGGAACGGACTGGAAAAGAGGAAGAGTGCATAGTGTGTGCCTCAGGAAGAAGAAAACTAGAGGTAGTTCCTCTGCCCTATGATACTGAGACATGTACAGATTTCCGACAAGAAATTGTAGAAATATAAGGGACTTAGGTAACCCTACTAGACACCCTGAACCAGTTCTTTGCTCACTTCGACCAACACAACAGAGAGGCACGCACCTGCCCTGCTTTTACAGAGAGGGGCGATGACCCCATTCAGCTGCAGCAGCACCAGATCAGAGCCACCCTCCGCAGAGTCAACGCAAGGAAAGCTACTGGTCCAGGTGGCATACCAGGAAGGGTACTTAAAGCATGTGCAGATCAACTAGCAGGGGTTTTTACCACCATCTTTCTCGCTACTGCAATGCATGGTTCCCACCTGCCTCAAGACAGCCACCATCATTCCAGTGCCGAAGAGGTGCACAGTGAGCTGCCTGAATGACTATCACCCAGTTGCCTTAACCCCATCACCAAATGTTTCGAGAGACTCGTCTTGTCTCACATTAAGGCTGCCATCCCTGCTGATCTTGATCCACATCAGTTTGCATACAGAGCAAACAGAGGATGCCATCAATACAGCCCTCCACACACTTGGACAGCAGTAACTCCTATGTGAGGATGCTGTTCCTAGACTTTAGCTCTGCTTTTAATACAGTCCTACCACATAAACTGGTTCAGAAGTTGGGCAACTTGACACATCCAAGACAAAGGAGATTAACACATCCAAGAATACCAAGTGGAATTATCACGGACCACACACACCATGGACACCCCCTTTTCTCCCCTGTCCCCTCTGGAAAAAGGTATAGGACGCTAAAAACAAAAACTAACAGACTCAAGAACAGCTTTTACCCACAAGCAGTTAAACGTGCAACCCCACCACCACCACTGAATAACCATCATTCAGACCATCTTCCTGGACAGTACAATATTACTCTTCATAGTGCAAGATTACTCTTCTACTACTCACTTCTAAGTGCAGTACTCATGTTTAAGTGCAGTACTCATGTTTAAGTGCAGTACTCATGTTTAAGTGTTTAAGGGCAATACTAATGTTTAGAGCAGGTCTCGAACATCATATAACATTTTAGCACCATGCACCTTATGAACAAAAAGCCATCATAGGGGATCTTGATGAACATGGCAAAACAACTGCTTCAAGTTTCATCTCTTGGATGTACCCTGCCTCCTTTTTATACTCCAATCGTGCTCCAAGCGTGCCCATAAATCGTGGAGCTCCATGCTTTTTTGAATTATGGAAATCGTGAACATTGTGGCCCCAGTGTAAACCCAGGGTAAGGGTTTGGGACCCATACACCAAATTTGGTGATCCTGTCATTTCCTCCTAAAGGTATCATAGTAATAGTAAGAAATAAAAAGAAGTTAACCATTATTGCTTGCACTCACTAGAAAGCTCTGTACATCATCCTAACTTCGTATCAGAAAAAAAACAGTATTTTAAAATATTGCACCAATAGTGGTTATGATATGCTGGAGCAGCCATGTAATTTAAATTTTCCAACATGTGGCCTTTAAATAAGGCCATATATTGTAATAAAGCTGGTTAGACAGTTGCTAAAGGTATCATATTTCCATGTTATTAAACATGGAGTGTGGATTAATTATAACAATCACAAAAATTTAATACCAGGCATCTTGTTGAAACTTACCCCCATGATCTTGCTTCTCTGTTCTACATCCTCCCACATGGAATGGACGATGTAGCGACACATGTACTTTCCTTCTCTGCCTTCCTGCCTCATTCGCACCAAACACATCCTGCACGAAAGATTAAACATGCAACAGTTATAAATACATAGCGTGGTATATTGAGATCGATTCACATACAGCACAGTGTTTTCCTACAGCTTGTTCAGCATGATCTGTTTTCAAGCCATTAAAGAGCACAGTTTAGCACACATGGACTGTAATCCCTGTAATGTCATCTGTTATGATGAATGAAAAAGAGAAATGTAGTGTAAGTGACTAGGGATGTGTTGCTTTAAAGCCAGTCTCCTCATGATGCTGTAAACTTTACATCTAATTGTTTTTGTCATATAAATGAATTTAATGCTGACTCCTCAATCTAACAAATTAAAATAATTAATTTTTATTATCCCCCCCATGGATCTTTGGTGCCCCCCTGTGGGGATCGGACCCACCTGGTTGGAAATCACTAAATCTTTCACCCTGCACAGTCGTTGTCACCCACAGCACTGAGTATAAAACCAGTCTTTATTCAAGTCCTGGTGTTACAAACACAACGTCATGAGGCACACCATTTATTCACAACAGAAGTCTCTGAACTTTCTGATTGCACCGTATTATGGTGCATTAAATTTTATTACAGAGATAGAGGACAGGGAGAGATAAAGGAGAGAGAGAAAGAAGAGAAGGAGAGAAAGAAGAGGAGGGAGAGAGAGAAAAGAGTGTGAGAGAGAAAGAAAAGAGAGGGAGTGAGGAAACGAGAGAAAGAGAGAGAGAGAGAGATAGAGAAGAGAAAGAGAGAAAGAATAGAAAGAGGAGAGACAGAGATAGAAAAGAAAGGATGTAACCTGTATTGCAGGATAACAGGTATAGCATACAGTAGCTAGCACAAGAATAAAGAGGCATCAGTATCTAAACACTCACCAGACATGGAGCTGCGCCACCAGAAACCAGGAGTTGAGAGTGTCAGGGAGGGAACACTCTATTGGGATGGCGGGATGTGGGAAGAAAGAGAGAGAACAACACATTAAATCAATCAGTTCGAAATGAAAACATCTGTGAAGCACCAGGTTAATCTTTCAGACAGTGATAAAGAGATCCGAATATACTCGTTTAATTTCTGCTGAAGTTGAGGGACTTCAGGGACTTCGTTTCTTTTACTAAAAGACTCCACAAAGGCATGAATCAAGCCTCATATGGTCCATACTCTCCAACCAAACCAAATACAAAACATGAAATAAAAAAAACATATACTTACTTTCAAAAAACTCATCATAGTTGATTCTCTCAACGCAGCAGGTGTACATGCGCAATGCAGCGATTTTAATTTTCTGTAAGAGAAGGACCAGTTATAAAGTTTACAAAAATAAAATAATAATTACACAATAGGTTCAGGGCATATATTTGACTGTAGTGTGGATCCAGAGGACTGTTACAGTGGTGGACAGACAGATACAACAAGACGCTGATGTTTTGTTTCTCAGAATCAATATTCCTGAGATGTTTTGATTGACAAACTGGTAACAACAGAAAAAAATTTCATTCAACGGCTGACTTTCACACTATCTTGTTCATGTGTACTATAACCATTAAGCATTCACACATGAATAGATTTGAGTGATAAAGAGAATCGCCTCACAACACAAACAAATCGCACTTGTGGGCAGTCCTGGTTGCCTAGGTAACCCTTTCACATGTTTGCTGCTTCCAATGTTTCCAAGTGAAACCGTGAGCAGTGAACAGCGAGTTCCCTACAGGAACTCATGTACAGGAGTAAACAAATGTTTTCAAAAAGACACTTGTAGCCGATTCCATTTTATTTCTAAGAGATACTACTGTATTTCATCGTTATTTAATATACCTGGAGAGTGAAGGGGAAAATTTAATTATCACTTGTTTGCTTGCATGTTCTAATTTCATTTTTTAGGTTGCTTTGACTACAAGTGTTTACCAAATTAATAAAATTAATTTTACCCATTTGTTGTATTTGAGTGACCCCGTGAAGCCCATTGCCTCAATAAGTTTTGTGAAAGCTCCAACTTCTTCATCTGAGGCCTGAGGTGTATGCTTTACAGCACGGAGCTGGGGAAAAAGACAGAGAGAATACACACAAACACATGATAAAATGAAGTGGAAGATGTAACCCAGCAGCGCATCACATTTTAACCATCATTTACCAGATAAACTGTGTCTGAGCAATCCCAGCTATATTATTATGGAATTAAGCAAAAGCTAAAGTCTCATAATGAAAGGAAGATGACCTGGTCAGTCCTTATTAAGTTCTACTACATTATACACATTCTTACTGCACCCACCAAATTCTCTGAGGATGTAGAGGGAACATGGCTAGGATGTAAAGCCAGCCAGTGGTGCAGACAAGCTGGTGGAGGGCAATCCAACTACATTTACAGATACTGCTGAAGCCATTGTTGATCAATGCAGTTTAAGTGCCAGCCCAAAATACATTATGTGACCATAGGGATAGTATTCTCTGAGGGAATGCTGGCTCCCGGACTGTGAAACTGGCAGGAGTCAAAACTGGAAACAGCTTCCCGCGTTACGTTTGTGAGCTGAACTTGTCATTGAATTAATCAACCATCTACTTGAGTGTAAAAGCGCTTCACAAATACCTCTGAACTTGGTTTTATTTTTTGTTTTAAAATTATGCCAAACTAAAATAAACCTTATGAGCTCTCAAACACTGTTTGGGTTGATTAGGGGTAGCATGGGGTTAGTACGTCTGCCTCACAGTAAAAAAGGTCCAGGGTTCTTGTCCTGATCAGAGATCGCAGAAACACCGACTGCGAGCAGAGATCGCAGAAACACCGACTGCGAGCAGAGATCGCAGAAACACCGA
>JBCNYH010000006.1:32129255-32140808 GCA_039654325.1 Tandanus tandanus
GGTTGGTTGTTTCCTCTTTCCGGTATCGCTTCTCGGCCTTTTGGCTAAGATCAAGTGTAGTATCTGTTCTTATCAGTTTAATATCTGATACGTCCCCTACCCGGGGACCATATATTAAATTGATTTTTGGAACAGGGAGATGGAATAGGGGCTTGCTCCGTCCACTCCACGCATCGACCCGGTATTGCAGTACTTCCGGGAACGGTGCACCTCCTTATCCTGTTAAAGAGAGAATATGTACATTTTCAGGTATGCGGGTCTCGAGCTGCTGCTGATACTTTATTGTGTTAAGATGTTCCTAAATTCTTATCTACTGTAGGTATGATGATGAACACGTGACTGTGGGATCAGTGTGTTCACATCTCTGCTCTTCAAGAAGTGACTTCGTCAATTAAATCTCACTTTCATTCAACTTTTTGGCGAAAGCAGCTCTTTACTTATTCAATTGAATACAAGTGATTGTATAAATCGATAGTTTTGAGCGAAACGGCCTTTAATAAACGCGCGCGTGCGCAGAAATGTCGGTCCGACTGGAAACAAGAGCGCGGATACACAGTTCCCCAAAGAAAGTTCCGTCTGAAACAGATCATGACTTGATATGTCCTTCATGTTCTTACCGCATACTTGTGTTTTATAGAAGATAATATACAATAAATAAGATTTAAAACGCTAAGAAAAGAGTAACGCGATGCCTCTTCCCCAGTTAATGGCTCACTGAACATCCTTTCAGTCACAACTTTGAGTGATTGTCAGTTAGTTTTTCAGCAGTAAACCTGGAGAACTGGTTCAGACTTTTGCCAAAAAATCACATGGCTTCCATTCAGCTTGTCTGAAACCCTTAATCCCAGGGACAGCCACAACCCAAGCGTATCAGATATTAAACTGATCAGAACAGATTTTTTTTCTTCTGAAAGTTTTTCATATTTTTTTTTCATTCATTCACTTTTTTATTCCATGCTGTATTTATAGTTTTATCAGTTTGTTTAAAGACATTAAAAGTTTCCTGTGGGAAAAAAAATGAAACCAGTTAATAAAACCATGAGATTACAATAGTGAACAGGAAAAGAACAATGGATTAAAACATTTTGATTTAAGGTTAAAACATATTTAGACAATAAATAAATGAATGAATCATTCTTAAAACACACCCATGCCCAATGAAAGGTCTCTGGTGTGCAGGACTGGACTCCACAAAAGTCGTGAGGTTGTCGCCTCCGGGGTCCAGCGGAGACCCCCTCCTGCTGCTCCTGCCAGATATTGATGGGGTGCATCTACGGCCAATCGGGGCCAATGGTGGCAGGAAACCCCCCTGCGTGTGACCCCGGCCCCCTCTTCCGAATGGTGGAGTGCGGCATACCCCTGCAGCGTACATCTAACCAGTTGCTGTGTTGCCTGCAGGGATGCTGTCACCCGCTTTCCCACCAGCAGGTTGCGGGAGGTCCACAGGGCACCTTTCACACTCTTAAGGATGAGCCAAAGCCTGGTGAATTCAGCAATGCCCTAACCCACCTGGCTTATTTCTAGCCGGTAGTCTCGTGGCTCCCGGAGCCCGTGCCGCACGGTTTCAGGCTAGCCACACCCTGGTTGTGGGCAGATCGAGTTCTTTGCCATGACCACTGCCCTGACCATGAGGATCTAAATGGTCGCCATCCACGGCAGGTCCTTGTGCCTGTTCTGGAGAGCAGGGTGGGCTATATTTTGCCAAACCCGTTGGGCCTCGCATAATGTGAGGCCTGGCACTGGGCTCACTTTCTCTCGATCCTGCGCAAGAAAAACAATTTGCTTAGCAAAACAGGCAGTTTTTTTTTTCTTAAACATATTTCTTTCAATAGAATTTTATTTTTTTAAAAACCTCTTCACCAGAAACATTCTTTCGGTTGATTTAAGAGCAACTGGTCGTCTTAAATCTGGTTTTAAAATCTTAAATTTTTTAGGTAGGATCCCATCCAGAATGTGGCCATGGCGGTTGTCTTGTAGTCTCTGGATGGGTTCGTCGTGTACTTGACGTGCAGGGTGGTGAATATCGAGCCTCAAAACCGGCGGGGGCTCTGGGAGGCCGTTGCCACCAATCTCTGGTTGTTTCTTCACTGTGTCCCTCCTCAGCCGTCCCCACTTGGACCCCCACAGGAAGTAAAACACCGCCCTGTTGAAAATTAAAAGAAAATGTCTCGGGGGACTAAAAACAGAGCAAAGAAATAAAGGCATGGGTATATTCAACTGTCTTAGTCCCCACAAACCTAGGCACTGTCTGACTTTCCCTAAGGCATCAGTCCAGTTGCCCCGTCCACCACCCTCTTCATCAAACTTCAGACCTAAAATCTTTATCTTTTTCTTTAAAATCTAAGTTCAAGTTCGTCGATAAGGTACCCCATGGCCTAAAGAGCAGGGCCTCGGACTTGCTCCTATTGAGCTTAGTGCCCGAAGCCTTTCCAGTCCAGTAATCCATTTATCCTTTCCCAAGATCTGTGCCAGTTGCTTGATGCATGCCACAAACAGGAGCGAAGATAACGGGCATCCCTGGCGGACACTCTTGTAAGATGCCCATTTACCAATATTTTACTGCTCATGTCCTGATACGGCAGTCAAACCTACTTTGAAAACCTCCTTGGGGAAACTCATCTTTTGCACAACCTGAAACAGGTACTGGGGCAAGACCTGATCAAAAGCTCTTTTTAAAATCTAAATTTACAACTGTGTATGTATGTTTCTGTCTCTCGCAAAACAGATGGCATCTCGTTGTCCGAGGTCGTCTTCCCAGGCACAGCGCAGCTTTAATCTGAATTTAGCTGCACGTGGCCAAGTTGTAACGCGGGTGCGTGCATGAAGGTGTTTGAAATGTGGACTGCCCTCCCCAGTTCTATTGTTTACTTTGCTCTTGACCGTGTGTATGGATGTGAGGGAAAAGACAGTGCATTTGGGACTGGTGGTGCAAGGTAAGCTAAGTGATTTGTGTGGAGGTTGTGCACAAGATTGTGGGATGTGTAGGTTTTCAGGTGTGCTTGTTTACCTCAGACTGAGTAATCGTGTTGGTTAGGTGGTTGTTTACACTGGGAACAGGTTACCCAGGTGATGGGTGATTCTCGTGCGTGTAATATTCCAAAGTGGTGAGGAGTTTTCCCTTTGGGTTCGCTGGGCATCTTTTGGTAGTGCTGTGGCGAACGTGGGTGAAGCATGTGCTTGGGAGCACTTCTGTGGCTTTGGGAGGGTTGCTAGCTCACTAGTCGCTTTCCCAGTCCAGCAGTCTCTAGTGCATAAGCACCCACCACAACTAGCTGTATGAAGACTAGGAGGGAGTTTAGCTAGTGGGCGGAAATAGGTAGTAAGCGAGGAACTCCAAACCACTGGGGATTGGTCCTCCTGTAACGCACGGGAATCTTCGTATTGTCCATCTGGGTCTGTTGGTTATTTTGTATATGTCCAGTCTGTTAGTGTACATGATAATCATGTCATCAGGAGTTTATTGCTGCGCCATTGCAGGAAAATATTAGGGCTGCAATGAAAAAAAAAAAAAACAAATCAAATGAACTAGGGGTATTTGCGGACGATAAAACAGTTTCCCCTCAAAATTCGGCTGCTTTTTCCGTCTCCATGCAGGGATTAAGTTTTGAGCACCAAAAAGAAAGTTTGATGTTACAGCTGGAGCATGAGAAAATGAAACACACATTTTAAAAAGCAACTTAAAGTGGAGAAAATGCAGCAGCATGGCGAGAAAGCAAAACTGGAGTTGGAGGGTTATCTTCTGGCAAAGATTCGGGATGGTATTCTGTCCAGTGAGGTGCAGTCATTTTAAAAGCTGGTTAGCTGTGCTTAACATTTCCACATTTAATGGTTTGTCTGATCTAATTGTTTTGGCGCAGTTCAGAAATATGCTGTCGGGTAGACTTGGAACATATATATAAATAACAGAAATATCTCTACTGCTTCAGCTGCTGCTGTGGCATCAGATGAGTTCGTGCTGCTCCGTAAGAGCAGTTTTAAGGAGAGTGTTGCATGTGATGTTGGATTTCGCTGGGACGATTCTGGCGAGGTGTCAGTGGATCAAAAGCAACCAGGAAAACCTAAGTTGTGTAAATCTGACTTTAAACCACACAGTTGTTCTGAGAAAAACAAAACTACTGGTGGGTCACTGGAAGGCTGAGTGCCCTGTGCTGCAGAGCAGAGGTATGATTGGTAAATCTCGTGTTAAACCTTCGGCAGCTGCTGCGCCAGTCATTACTAGCTGCATTTCTGAGATGTCCATGTGTGGGTTGTGTGACCCAGAGATGTGGGCTGCTTCTGCTCCATTTATTTCCCTTGTAGGGAGTGACGTCAAAGTCCCGAATAAATTAAGATATCGCATCCTATGACTCTTACATAGTGGAATCAGTGCTTCTGTTCTCAGCAGAGACTGACATGGGCGACGGTACACTTAGCTGAGGAATTGGTTTGACTGTTTTACCCATTCCTATACATAAGGTAGTCGTGAACTATGAGCTGGCACAGGGTGAGGTGGCTGGAGGGGGTGCGACTGGCATTACCCATGAAAGGGGTTCACCTTATTTTGGGTAATGGCTTCGCTGGCGGCTGCGTCTGGGCTGATGCTTCCCCATTACTTATGGTTACACCTCATCAGGCTGTTAAAAAGTTCCCAAGGGCCAACAGCCCCAATGACATTCTAAACGCCATCATTTAATAAAGTCCCAAAAATTAACAAACATTTGCCCCAACCTGCCCATATGTCCCTGTCACCAGTCCAAAAAAATGCATTTGCAAAAGTGTACTTTTGGTGGGCATTTTGCCTCCTGAATATTTTTTTAAAATCACAGTTAATGTATCAACATCAACAAATAAGGCGGCTTTGTGCAGCCTTCTTGGATGTTGCTATTCAGTCTCAGATATGGCTTACAACAGCAAAATATTAAGACAACGCTCAGGGTTGCAGTGCTTCACTGTAAATTGTACAAATCAATTAACCAAGATAGCAGACAGACGGAGCCTTCTGCTATGGGGCGTAGCCCATCTACCATATATGATATCTAATGAGTTGAAACATTGACGCGTGCCAATTGTGCAATGATCATTCAACTTGTCCAACCTCAATGATGCATTTAATCTGCTTGTAGAAGAATATCAAGAATCACTTTACTGCTTTCTGCCAATTAGAAAATATTTTGAATGAATTATCCCAAGATTCAAAGTTGATAAGTTCCTCATCAGATCACTCCATTCCCATGTGATCATATGTGTGTGTATGCAAGCAAGAGATTATTGAGGTACATAGTACAGAACATGGGGCCATGTAAGCAGTGACAGTTGAGTAGTAACTAAATACAAATATATAATTATTGTTGTATAAATGTAAACATAAACAGGACAGTTTATAATTGTATAGCCAGTTCATAGATTCAGTTCTAGGTGTTAATATATTCCTGTTCACTCAGCAAATGACCTTGGGCTGACATGCTTCATTCCTTTCAAACGCAGTTCCATGTGATGAATGAGACTTAAGTAATCAATCAAGTAAAGGAGGATGTTTGCTACATCTCTCTGGATTTTTATTTATTCATTTTAAATTTCCTATACTGTTGTAATCCTGCAAGGTAAATTATTGCCTCTGCATTTATCCCATCCAAAGTGAAGACACACCTGGAGCAGTAGGCTGCCACACATATTGGGGGAACCCGGAGAGCAGTTGGGAGTTAGGTGCCTTGATCAAGGGCACTTCATCCATGAATGTGGAGGAAGGGAAGGTGCAGCTCATTCCCCCAACGAAACACATTTTTCCTGCTGTTTCGGGAATCGAACCAGTGACCTTTCAGTCCCAAAGGCATTTCTCTGACCATTAGGCTACGGCTGCCCCCTTTTTACAAAGATGTGCAGATTGCTCAGTAAGTTTAAATGTGTTTTCTTTTCTCTTTTTTTTCTTCTTTTTTGTGTTGTTTGATATGTGAAACATTCTTAGAACCTTAAGACACTGCCCTTTGTTTTCGGTAGGTTGAAACGAGAGGATAATCTGGTAATGAGAGACTATGTACTTCAGTTCCATCAAAAAGGGCTTCTGTAGGGTGTGAAATTCCATCCAATATATCTGGTTACTGGATGTTTATGTATTGTAAGTTAATTTGAAGACATATTTAATACGTCCTGTGATGCATGTCGGTCTACTTCTTACATTTTTCCAAACATGTATATAAAATTAGCTGCTCTTGTTCTTTTGTGTTGCAGCCTTGAGAGGAGATGAATTTCAGAGGGAGGTATAAAACTGGAGAGCAGATACTTCGGCTCACAAGTGAGAGATTTACTGTTCCAGAGGTGCTACCCAATGTGTCTTAATATCACAAATATGATAAATTCCTTTTCTGAACTGCCTAATCCTACAAGGATTGTGGAGATGCTGGAGCATCTTTCAGCCAACTCTGGGCGAAGATGGGGTATGCCTTGAACAGCTTGCCAGTCTTATCGCTGGGCCAACATATACATGATCATTCACACTCACACGTGGGACAATATGGAACTGCCAGTTAGCCTAATGTGCATGTCTTTGGAATGTGGGAGGAAACTCCACACAGGCATGGCCCCCCCCCTGAGCCCGGGACTCGAACCCAGGACACGTGAGGATTATGAAGAAAATGGACATTTTGTATGTGAGGAAGTTAGAAGTTTGACATTTGAATTGCAATGTTTTAACAATTATTACTTTTTTCTTTTTACAGATTGTATTGTATTATACTGTGTGTGTGTGTGTGTGTGTGTGTGTGTGTGTGTATATGTGTGTGTGTATGTATGTGTGTATATATATATATATATATATATATATATATATATATATATACACACACACTGCTCAAAAAAATAAAGGGAACACTTAAACAACACAATGTAACTTTTCTAATCACAATTTATTTACTTTTTAATATATTAAACATTTCATATTTAATAAAAACAAACACTTCATATCCAGATGTTGTTCTCAGGCAACAACATCTGGATATGAAGTGTTTGTTTTTATTAAATATGAAATGTTTAATATATTAAAAAAGTAAATAAATTTGTTTGTTCAGGTGTTTAGTTAAATAAATTTATGTTTTCAATAAATATATTTCTTTTTCTGCATAAAAATTATCTGTTTCAGTTTGTTCATTATGGTACTATGATGAGGTGAGGCAGCAAACATTTAATAAATAAATACATTTCAAAAAAATAAAAATGTTTATTTACATTGTTATTGTGTCAAATTTCAAGCAGGAAAAGCACAAATAATTTTTTCCTCATTGATATTATAATATTGAAGGGAAATATTTAATTAATTCTGTTTATTGTTTGTATATTTCTTGTTATTGTCTACCTCCTGTATTTAATATGCATCAATCTTTAAGTTTGGGTCTTGTGACTTTTTCTCTGTATTTATCTAGGCTTTACTTGTTATCTCACATCTGTGTTGTGTCAGACTACAATGGTTCCATTAGCCACATTCCATAGGTAGATTTATAGCCCGAATTGCACTTCCATAGGTTGACCAAATGAGGATGGGTTTCCATTTAGAGTCTGGTTCCTCCACCATTGCGGTGGGCATGTTCATTAGCGATGTGTAGAGTTTATAGAGAAATGCTTAAAATCATAAGTTTAAATTCTTGCCCTGAGATGGCCTGGCAAGCTGTCCAGGGTGTACTCTGCCCTCACCCAGAGTCGGCTGAGACAGGCACCAGACTCCCCGCAACCCTAATTAGGATTAAGCAGTTCAGAAAATGAATGAATGAATGAGTTTAAATTCTTTATTAAATTTATTTTACTATGTAAAGCTGCTTTGTGACAGTGCTAATTATAAAAAGTGCTATACAAATAAAACTGAATTGAACTGAAGCTTTTATAATGGATCATGTATATATTTTCAAATCAATCCAAACTGTTATTTTTTTTACATTCTATTGCAACTGACAGAATTTGCAGTTTAATGAAAAGAGCTTGTTTGTAAAAGGTGTACACAACAACAACTACAAAAATTAAAAAAACTTAAGTAAAAGTCCTGAAATCTCTGAACCACGTATTGATAATTTTAACAATCTGAATGTATTGTTCTGAAATAAAGGTCTGGCATATGAATAAATCTGAATACAAAACAATGACGACGACCTTTTTAAATCAAGAAACTTATTTATAGTTCACAAAACACAGCAAGAAGGCCTGGGTTTGATTCCTGGGCTTGGGGCATTTCTGTGTGGAGTTTGCATGTTCTCCCCATGCATGTGTGTGTTTCCTCCGGGTATTCGGGTTTCCTCCCACAGTCCAAAAACATGCACAGTAGGCTAATTGGCTGTTTCAAATCTCCCCTAGGTGTGAGAGTGAGTGTGAATGGTTGTGTGTGTTGGTTGTATGGCCTGGCGAGCGGTTTAGGGTGTACCCCGCCTTCGCCCAGAGTCGGCTGAGATGGGCTCCAACCTCCCTGTGACCCTAATTAGGACTAAGCAGCTTAGAAAATGAATGAATGGATAAAAACTGGCCATCTGTGATATTTGATCAGATTCTCTTCAGTGTGTTTAGTCGGTGTATTAGGGTTCGTTACATGCCAGAAAGATCAGTAAAGTTCAGAAGATTTCTTGTGCATTTTAGTCATCATCGTCATTAACAACCTCTCTAAAGGCATTTTTGCACAATAATAGGCAACCTAAACAGGTGAAATGCACTGAGGGTCACACATGGTAACATTTACTTACAAACCAAAACATACAAAATACAAAATACACTGAGATTATTTTTAAAAATTAGCAGGTAGACAAAATTCTCCAATATACAAAATATCTCCTGGTGAACTCCAGCCTGTAATATATCTCTCTATCAGTTCATGTAAGCTTTAATATAATGATGGTAAACAGGGTGACTGTAGTGGTGCCGAGTGCTGCACTCCTGGAAAAAAAAAACACAGACAGCAGTGTTCAGTTAGCTCTTCCAGTCTTCATTAATGTCCTATCCTCTCTAATTATTTCACATGAGTATAGTGGTGAAAGTCAGGTGTGTGTAATTCCAGTCATGTGCTGTATGAGTTTTTTTGATAATTCCTATAATCGGAGTGAAAATACAGGGTGACCCAATAAACCCTCCTACATTTTAAAGGAAAATAAAAATAAAATTATTAAGGATAATTAAATTATTATTTTCACTCATGAAACCTAATTCAGTAGAGTTTTTATTCATCATGTTTTAAAGATGATCCTCCAAATGGTCTCCGTTATTATCTATACAGTCTTAGAAGTGATTTCTGAAGGCTGTCGTGGCTCGACGGGTCATGTTGGGTGGAACAGCGGTGACCTCCTGCTGAATAACAACTTTAAGGGCTTCAAGAGTTTGGGGTGAATGAGTCTACACTCGTGATTTAAGGTAGCACCACAGAAAAGATGCTGTCACCCGACATCACCATGCAAAGAGATCACCCGATCTGGAAACATTTCCCTCGGCACTTCCAAAGATCTTCGAGCTGTGTGTGCCGTCGCTCCATCTTGCTGAAACCACACATCCACTTCTTCAACATCAAGGGGTTCAAGTTGGGGTTGGGCTCCACCAGACCTCAGCACCACCTCTCCTGCATCACTGAGTTTCATGTGTGATAATAATCATTCGATTCTCTTTAATCTTTTACTTTTATTTACCTTTGAAATGTGGGAGGTTTTATTGGGTCACCCTTTAGTTGAATAATGTCAGAGTCTCTTTCTTTTTTTTCTAAAAATATGTTGATTGTAAAAGGTAAACCAGCCATAATGTGATTTTGAGAATATATAGAAACCACTTGTATGTTCTCATCCTTCACATGGACTAATCATAGCTCAGGGGATGGGATGTCCCAGGGTGATAAAAAAAATAAAAAATAAAAAACAATATCAGAATTTTTGTCTCCTTTGGCTTTCCATTCTAGTGGGACATCATGACAGACAAACAGATGGACAAGGAGTCCGGCTGCTGAGGGTACCTGTAAGTGCTCTGCCCGTGACATGGGACATCTCACAATAAATAGAATGTACTGTGTGGATATATCTAGTCCAAACTAGTCCACGGTACTTAATGATTGAACCAGTAAAGTCGATCAGGAATTAAACAATGTGTTCCGAGAGGAAATAGATGTTACAGAGTAAGCCACAAAAAGAAGAACAATATGTCTAGCTTTAGAACCATAGAATATTCCTTTCTAGCGCTTTTTGTTATCTACAGCCACAGTTCTCTACCACCATGTCCTCATACTGCTTATACACAACATTGTTAGCAGAGTCAATGTAGAGGATACTGATAGGACTGAGTCTCGTGGGTACGCAGCAGGTGGGCGGTGTTAAGTACGAATCCATGGAGTTCATGAGTGTTTGGATGATGGCATGATTGGTGGGCATCAGATGTGAGCGGATGGGAAAATCACAGATTCCATCACAGTGGAAGGCTTCATACTCCAGGGGTGCGATGATCCAGTCATCCCAGCCCATGTCCTTAAAGTTTACATGCAGCTGTTTACGGCTGCACCCTGTCTTTGGACTTCTGCTCGGCTTTTTCACACGTGGCAGTGGTGCCCGGCGCATCCTGCGCTGCGTAATCAGGTACTCATAAACAGTTTTGTTATCATGACCCGAGCGTGCCTTGATCTCATTGTAAAAGAAACCATGCTTCTTTGTCTGACTGAACACTACAATGAAAGCCTTCTCCTTATTTTGCCTACCTGAACGATCTAGACCAAGTGACCTGAGGTCCAGTGGGCGGCCCCGATCGATTGCTTCCAACTCAAAACAAAGTTGAACAGTGTTTCTGAAACTCTTGAATAGTTTCCAAATGTCAAACACTTCCCATTTTTGGATGCTGCAGTCCTCTATGGGCTGTGACTGGAGCAGTAAAACCCTCTGCTTATTAGGGGCACATGTATACAGTCGTAGAGAGGTTCTGCTCGCGGTGGCCGGGATTCTACTGGGACGCATGAAGGACTTTCGGAGGATGCGTAACTCTGCTCCCAGGAGTCCCTCCTTCTCCAGGGAACTGATGTTGAAGTAATACCTCTGGAGACTTAACAGGGGGACATGTTCATCTACAGGAAATACAAAATTACGAGATTAACAAGGACATATTTATAAATACAATATATAAAATAATTCGAAAATATTAAAAGTTTTTAATTAACTCAATTCTTATTTACTCCTGCATCTGTGTCTTCTACTACACCTGGAACAATAACAAAGATGAGCTCTAGTCAACTGCCTTATTCTAAACACTAAAGGCATCCGAGCAAGCTAAAGTTCACTAGTGTGCAAAGGCTAATACAGAAACAAACAAACAAACAAACAAACAAACAACACTGCTGAAAATTTTTTTTTTTGGTCTGATGAGCTACAATCTGTACAAAACACATCTAAACACAGTTTGGTAGATCTTTTTTAAATGTCTTCTGTTGAGCAGTCCATGATCCTCCAGTACGGACCAGTTGGTAACTTTTTTCTCACCTGCCAGCAAGAGACAAACTTCAAATAAAGTCAATCCTCTCTCTCTCTCTCTCTCTCTCTCTCTCTCTCTCTCTCTCTCTCTCTCTCTCTCTCTCTCTCTCCCCCCCTCTCT
>JBCNYH010000006.1:32202779-32216394 GCA_039654325.1 Tandanus tandanus
TCTGTGTGGAGTTTGAATGTTGGTTTCATCTGGGAACATTTGGTTTCCTCCCACAGTCCAAACACATTCACATTAGGATAACTGGATATTATTGATTGCCTCTAGGTGTGAATGTGAGCGTGTACCATGCATTTACCATGCGATTCGGAAAATGAAATGAAATCTGTAAATTTGTTGATGTAATTATTAGAATCATTAGTCCATTGTTGGAGGCATCCAATGTAGTGGTGCTTGTAAATTTTGATCCCTTCAGTATCATTTGTATTTCTGCATGAACGTGATTCATCATATATTGACACAAGTCCCAAAAGTTAATAAAGAAACTTAATTAAACAGCCGAGACAAAACAATTACACTTAATTAACCCTAAAGACATCAAGCGTTCTTCCAGCAAAGGGTCAAAGATGTAATGTTTTGGAAGGTCAAAGTCCTGACCTTAATCCAATAGAAATAGTGTGCGAGCAGTTCATGTGAGGAAACCCACCAACCTCCCAGAGTCAAAGATATAAAGATTTCTGTTATATTAGACAGACATTACTGTACATACCCTCATTTAATTTCTCTGTAGCGGGTGGCACGGTGGTGTAGTGATTATCACATCCATCTCCCAGCAAGAAGGTCCTGGATTCAAGTCCCGGGCTCAGAAAGGGTGATTCTGTGTGGAGTTTGAATGTTGGTTTCATCTGGGAACATTTGGTTTCCTCCCACAGTCCAAACACATTCACATTAGGCTAACTGTATTGTACAGTAACTGTAATGTATTATTTCTCCTCATAACTCATTAGTCATTTTTCATGTGTGGAAAACAAACATCTTGGATATTGGGCACACGGTCCGCTGCAACCGAGTTGATTTCTGGAAAATTCTGGCACTAGATCAAGCAATCTTTCTGGATCACACCCCAGGAAATGTAAAACGCAAGAGAGAGACAAATCTCTATAACCAATGCCCTCCTTTAAAAGTAAAAGTATTTTATTATAATTTAAACAAAACAAGGTGATCTAGATGAATATGTGGTGCTTTTGCATATACCAGTAAATTCAATTCCTGCAATAGAGTTTTGGCAATGTGGCACAAAAAAAACAAAACAAAAAACAAAACAAAACAAAACAAAAAAAAAGACAGGAAAAAAACCTAAATAAAAAACAAAACAAAAAAAACCCAGAAGACCAATTTTACCCTATTAGTCTTTGAATCAATGGAACACTGAAACAGAGGGAGAAAATACCTGGAAAAGCATCAACACAAGTTAAGATTCATGACTACTATTTCCTGCCTATCTATTCTGCATTAACAGTCCCATCTCTGATGATGTATATGCCTGTAATCTTCTCATGTACTACATGGATCTGTATGCAGGTTTTTTGTAAAACCTATTTGGTGTACCTCGAAAGAGTTTTATTTGCTTAAGTGTACATCATTTCAGCCATGTGTGACATTTTTTTAGGGATGTAGAGAAAATACTCCATGTAACCCGAGAGGTCTTCTATTGTGATGTCGTCTACATACACGCGTGCCTGTTCTGAGCAGGAGCGTGGGGAGCTGGACACCGATGATCCGTTTACTGTTCTGGAATTCTGGGCCGCGTCTGACGAGCTGGGCGACTTCCTTTCACATTCAGAAATTACATCACGCAGGCCAGTGAAGGAGTAGACCTCCATACCTTGCCAACTGGTGCACTGGCACACACCACTCTCCTGGAGCTGACACAGCGATTTAAAGTCAGCCGCTGGACCTTGAGCCTCCTGTAAAGAGCTGCAGGTCGTTTTGTCCTTTCCCTCCGAGCTGCTCTCATTACCGAACGGTGCCACTTTGTTCAGTGGGTAAATTTTTCTTTCCAATGTGGTACTGGAGTCATAACCCATGGAGCCAAAGATGGGTGAATGGGCACCAGAGGATAAAGGTTCCTTCTTAGCAGGAACAAGTATGGAGGTGTTGGTCTCCTCCAGCTCTGTGGGGCTCTTGTGTTTCAGCTGCATCTTAGAGCTGCAGTAGGTGAATTTGGGTGGCTGAAGGACAGGAGACTTGGACCTTCTCCGTCTCTGGTTTCTTGCTAAGCCCCTGGAGGACTTTCGGCTGCATCTGTATGTAAGGGTGGAACAAACGAACACACACACACACACACACACACACACACAAAACCATTTGTGCTGATCACCTAGTGAAAGACAAATACCTCTACATCAATGTTTAGAAAAAACAGAAAACTGCTCTATGCTTCAGCTGCTCATATACAAATATGAGGTTACCAAAATTCAGTCCAGAGCTCCATCCAAAAATTATATATACACACACACACGTATCATAATTATATACACTTATTGGTATGCATTTACATACTTTTTAGCACAGTAAAATCAATAGTAACATGTACCATAAAAAGGAAGTCAGATAGTTTAACCTCTTACTTGAACTTATTTGAAACTAATTTTATTAAGTTTGAAGATCCAGGGTGAAGAATCCATTATACAGACATTATGATTAGGGGATATTTTATAATAATTTAAAACACAGACATTAAAGTGTAATCATATGGTATTAATTTGTCAGATTTATTAGAAATGAAGGTTTTAATGAATAATACTGATGAATGCAACAGTTCCTGGACATTTTATAGTTACTTTGAATATTTCCTAGGTAATGAACATTTGTCTGTTTGAACCTCTTCATAGTATAAGTATTAAAATCTGATGTGTGTTTTATTCTTACATAATAATAGGGAAGAAATTATATACTTTTCTATATTTCTGTAAAAGTATAATTTAAAACATTATCAGATTTTCACACAAGTTCTAAAAGTAGATAAAGAGATCCAGATTAAATGAATGAGACAAAAATACAGTTTTGTAAGTGCCAAAAGTATGTGATCGTTTATTTTCAGATTGTGCAGTAATCACTGTAATTAAATAGTTGTGACTAAAAATTCACTCTGTAGCTTTTTTGAGGGACAAAACAGTCAAAATTTCCAGAATAATGTAAATGCGTATTTGATGTATTTTTTGATAATATATTATGTGTAGTATCATAATACAGCGATAAAAAGAAACTTCTGGAACACAGAATTTGTATCATACATTTGAAGTAAGCACTGAATCTGATTTAACATTAAGGACTTGTCTGTGATCTTATGTAACTGGACGGACATTGAGATCGTGTATAAAGAAGGGTTATCACGCCATGCTCACAACACAACAGCATCTAAATGGCAGCTTTTTAGGGAAGCTCTACATCCAAGAAAAGTTTGGTGGAGTTTATTTGCACTGGCACTGCGATTCACCCCGTCACATCAGGACAGATGTTACGGAAAAATCATTCACTTTTTCACACATTGTATTATTTAAGAAAAACTAAAATAATCAGTCATCTTTAATGTAGTTGGCTGTGCAAATCTAGTGTTTTCACAAAGTGAATGGAATGTCCATTTTTTGCTTCCATTTTTTTACTGCTTCCTCACTCGTGAGATTGCTGTAAGAAACCGTGGAAGAAAAACTGAGTGGTGAAATTCTCTTTATCTCTTCAACATTCAGGGAAATGAAAAATATGACTTATAATTAAGCATCACAAGAATTATTTAAGCCGGGCTTTCAAAGCTTGGGTATTACAATAGATCTATAAGCAAATTTGTAGTCTTGCGGTAATTAAATGTTTGAGGGAATTTACTCCATTCCGCCGTACAGAACAGACTCAACTCTGGGATGTTTGTGGGTTTCCTTCCATGAACTGCTCACACATTTCTTGTTGTGCACATACATTAGATTAAGGTCAGGACTTTGACGTGCAATTTAACCATTCTCTAGTAGAAAGACTGTTTCACAGATGGAATAATGCAGTATCTTCTGACATGTCCGTGTGATCTTTAGGAAACTGTAGAAGGGCATCAATGCTGTTTTTGGAGAGCAGTGGCTTTCTGCTTGCAACCCTGCCATGTACACTTCTGATGGTGGACTCATGAACATTAGCCAATGTGAGAGAGCCTTTCAGTTGCTTAAAATTACCCAGCGTTACCTTTCACCTGGGCTATTATACACCTTGCTCTTTAATTGGGGTAATCAAAATGATTATCCCACTTAAGAACTGACCTTTTGTTGAGCAATAACACAAACCAGTGTTTTACAATGATGTGCTTTAACTTTGTAATGCTCTCAATGTTCACACAGTATAAAAACTTCAGTAAAGGCTTGAGCTATGACTTGAGAAACCATCATGCCAAAAAAAGAAGAAGAAATCAGATTAGATTTGAGGAAAAGAATTGCTGATGCTCATAAAGCAGGACAATAATATACAGCATTTCCAAGAATCAAGAACTGGAGTGTGAAATATCATCAAAAGATTCTAAGAGAGCCACAAAGTGCAGAACAAACCTGGCAGCCAGACTTCAAAGACTCTGGAGAGAAAACTAGTGAGGGATGTATCTAAAGACCCCAGAACAACTGAATAACTGGGTCAAGTCTGGAATTGACCCAGAGAAGTCAGAGAAGACACTCACTAGAGTCCTGCATAGGATCGGACTGAGAGGTTAGAGAGAAAAACTCCACTTGAATAAAAGAACGAATAAAGTCTGTTAAGGACAACCTGGAGAGAGATGATCCATACTGGAAGTGTATCCTCTGTCAGATGAGATGAAACTAGAGCTCTTTGGCCACAGAGATGTTGCTTTACTTGGTGAAAGAAGGGGGAGGCGTATAACCCACAGAACACTGTACCCACAGTGAAACATGGCGGTGGGAGTACTATGCTGTGCAGATGTTTCAGTGTGTCTGGAACTGGGAATCTCGTTAAGGTGGAAGGAATCATAAAGAAAGGTTTTGAAAGAAAACCTCAAGCAGTCAGCAGCAAAACTGGGTCTGGGTCCTCGCTTTGTCTTCCAACACGACAATGATCCAAAACATACGTCGCTCCTACCTCAGAAGACCAAAGCAAATGTTATTGATCGGCCTGCACAAAGCCTTGACTTAAATCGCATTGAAAATCTGTTCGGTGAACTGAAGACCAAGCTCCATACCAGAAACCCCTCAGATCTGGAGGAGCTTGAGAAGATGGGCTGGGATTCCTCAGGAGACATGTCTGAGACATGCTGAAAACTACAACAAAACCACTGCAGGCTGTTATCCAGCAAAAAGGATGCACAATTCACTATTATCATCAGTGGGATAATTATTTTAATCCTGTTATTTCTGGTAAATACTTTTGTTTCTGTGTAAAAGAACGTTAACTATCCAAAATAAAACTAGGATGTTTAGAAATGAAGGTTGAAAATTTCTTGCTCTGTTAACCCTTAAACAGGCAACGTGCACTAGGAGATTCTACAGATTTTCGCTGTTTATTACCTTAATAAGGCAACGTATACTGGGAGATACAACTCATAAAATACAAAATTTACAAAATATTTCAAAAATAATGAGTATGCTTTACTTGGGTCTTTAATAGTAGAATAATTATTATAATAATTTATTTTTACAATTTATTTTCCACTTGTGCCTGTTTAAGGGTTAATAAAGTACTTGGGCAATTTTGAAGAAAACTTTAAATTTAGGGGGGCTAAAAATTTGGTCTTCATATGTATCTGATACGGTCTGTATTGAAAGTGTGTGACTTAGTGTTTGTTACTGCATTTACTACCAGAGCTGCAGAGAACTTGCGAGGCAATACGGCTGTGTAAACGCAAGTGAAATCATCGTGTGATGTAGATGCACAAGCTCCACAGATACACAGCTAGACAGATACAGCCTAATGTGAGTGCCAGGACATAGCAGGAATCTTACCCGTGCCGGTTCTCTTTAGGGGAAGTCATTTTAGGTTTAGTTCCATCTGTGCTGACTCGAGTTCCAGGTCTGGATGACAAAGCCTCGCCCACATGCACCGCAGCCACAGAACTAGCAAGAAATAGATGCTAAATAAGCATAACATACAGCAGTGGTCTGAAGTTTACATGCACTCATCATAGACATTAATGTCATGGCACTATGGGGCATTCAGTGATTTCTTTAAAATGTTCTTTATATATCCTGGATCATAAAAGATAAAAATAAAAATAAATAAAAAATGACTGCTGTGACCTTGAAACAAGCTCAAGGTGACCCTTATATAATCCCAATGAAGACCTTCCTGAGGAGAGCCCATACACCAAATTGGGTGATCCTGTCATTTCCTTCCAAAGTTATCGCATTAACAAGTCATGTATAGAAAGTGACCTTGAAACAAGTGACCCATACACAATCTCTCCCTTTCTCCACCTGAGGAGGACTCATCCACCAAATTTGAATTTGGTGCATGAGTTTTAATTTACGTTTGGTTTTCTGAAACTGTATGAAATCAACACAGGACAAAAAATTATCGAACAGGGTTTAAAATGTACATACACACTCTTCGAATATTAATTCAGTGATGCTGAAATTCCAAAATTCTCCCGTTCCAAAACTCGCCAAGTTCAAAGCCTCAAGTTTCTTTTACTGATCATAAGTGACTGCAGCTGGTAGTGTCTCTGTGCCAACATAAAAAAGGATTGATTGAAAAGTGGGGTGGTACAGTGCATAGTGGTCAATGTGCCTGGCGAAGGTGTTTCTGTGGAGTTTCCTCTGCGTACTCTGGTTTCCTCCCACACTCCAAAGACATGTACATTTAAAATAAAAATAAATTAAAATAAAATAATAATTACTGAGAAGTACAGGTTAGTGGTGTATCCACTCTGCCAAGGCCTAGAACACGACCCAAATTGTGACCCTCAGCTGAGAGAAAACTGGTTTGGATAATCAGGAACAACCCAGGAACCACGAAGGGACAGACCTGCCATGAACTGGAAGCTGTTCTCTCTACTGTTCTTGATCAAGTTACAATATATTTACTTAATATAATTTTTATAATCTTAATATAATTTTTATAATCTATTTTTATAATAACGTTATAATCTGAAAGGTTTTACAAAGTTCTGGAAAATTGTGAGCTATTTCTTTCACTCAAGCGAAGAGCTACAGATTTCTCTGCGTATGCCCTGAGCTTTGAATTGAATTTGGGATAAACAATCTCTCAATCTTGTGCTCAACACTCATCCTGTCATTTCAGACCTCTGACCATGGCAGAAGCTTGATTCCGGGGCTAGCTAGCCCTTTTTGTGTTGATTTGGAGGCATACTTTGGATCACTGTCCTGCTGGACGATCCAATGATGGCTCACTTTTAATTCCTGGCAGAGGCAGACAGATTATCATTTAAAATGTTTTTGGGGGCTTCCTAGTGACACAACAATAAAGCCATCACTCAACCGGAGATTGCAGGTTTGAATCCCGGATGATCCCACACCTACCTGTGGCCAGGAGCCCAAGACAACCAACTGGCCGTACCTCTGGATGTTTTACACTGTTCATGACAAGCAGCTGGTTAAAAAAAAAAAAAAAAAAAAAAACTCCTCCGCCCATGCGCCATATTATAAAAGGTATGATGGCGTTTTTTGACTGAGGCCGCCGTACTGGATATTGGACAGTAATGAAAATTGATAGGCTTTTTTTTTTTTTTTTTTTTAAATAAATAGACTTTTCTTGCAATTTACCAACAGTGAAGGATTGTGGGTTTTTTTCCCCTTTCTGTCCTCCTCACTGTACATGGAGGCAAAATGAATATGGGTCCTCCTCTAGACAAGTTTGTAACAGATCCATTTGATGTCCTTTTTTTTAATTATTGTCCTAACATTAGAAATGGGCATTTACAGAGAAGCAGATATTTATGTTAAAGCACCCCCCGAGTTATGAAGGTCAACACACTTCTCCCTCACTTGGTTTGTGTGTTCTCACATGCTGATTGAAGACTAGGGGAATTTGACCTCTGTGTTACCTCAATTATATACCCAATTAATCAGGAACTTATGAGCAACAGCCTTCAAAAGTTCCAACACAACTCTAATCAATTCAAAAAAGTACAATTTAAATGGGAAACACGCCTGAAATTAATTTTGTCCACTAATAATTTCCAGATAATCCTGGAATATGTGCTTCTGTTGAAAATCATTATTTTTTGACAGGGATCTGTTTTTGTCTCTAAATATATTTATTCTGATTACAGGTTGGAATTTTCAGTGTTAAATAAAGCCACTTAAACAAAAAGGTGGATTTTATTCCCATCGTTTTTAATAATTCTTACAGAAATACCAATAATCCTGGAGAGCACTGGAAATCTCTAACCGCAACTCTAATGAGGAACTGGAATAAATGCTGTTTTTCTAGAAGTCTCCTAACCACACAGTTCTCCAGAACAAACAGTAAAACCACAAGAATGTCTCAAATGTCTGTATAATTATTTCCTAGGAACTGATCCTGGGTTATCTTACTAAGTTATTCCTGGATTTGGCACAATTTTTTGTTCAACTTTACCAAAATTGATTCTCTCATCCTGGGTAACTGGAGTTTAGATGATGTATAATTTATACTCCACAGTCTATGTTAATCAGTTAAGATCAGAAGCATGATGCAGGGGTACGAATGTGTACTATGGGTAAAAAAGTAAAAATGTGCAAAATTACATATTCTTCTGTATAATGATATTATTTCTTAAACATTCATTCAACTTGATATGTAATTATATACAATTATTTAAACTGTATATTTTCTTGATTCACAATTGGCTCGTTATTTGCACATGTAATTTTAAAAATCAAAATGTTAAAAATATTTCCATGCAATTGTATGTCTAACTTAATAACTGTTTAAAGTGTAAGTCAAAATAATAGTAAAGAAAATTTCAGTATATAACAAAGCACCACCGCTTTATTTTTTGACTTTGACTTTCCTGCTGCAATTTTAGTATGATTAGACATATCTGGTCAAGTTCAGTTACTGGCTTCACAAATAAATATCACAAATTGGTACTACTGTTTTTAATTACAAAAAAAAAATTGGAGTAAAAAGGATTAATGTTTAATGTGTGTTTATTGCTAATTTTGTTATATTTTGATACAAAAAAAAAAAGACCTTTTTAATGAGATGGGCCTCTGAACATAACGTCTGTCAAGATCCATATATATGATATCTTGGTCAATATGATGTATATACCGGCAAATATCTGTACTTGGTTTTAGCAAACTGGACAGAAGGTAGCATTGGTTGCACTCAGTAAAAGAATTGTTCTAAAAAATCCATACAGATAGTTCTATCAACGTGAATAAAACACGAGTGAAATGTCTGTCAAACCAATTACATGTTACTCTGTTCATTCATAAATTGGTTCACACATCAGTCAGAGAAAAAAACCCAGAAGCCAAGACAGAGTCTCATGAATATTTATTTATTACTTCTGGACATGCTCAGTGGACACTTTTCCCACTTCCTTCCGCTACACGGGGTCGGCTTACAAACGAGGGAAGTTTGTCCGTACAGCTGGTTACGTGAGCCACTGCGAGAAGGTAAGTTACGTGCAATTCTTGGTTTTTGTCACATATAATTGATTCGGATTGTGCAGATTGTATTTAAATTATGTCACTACGCATTAAACATGAAAACATTCTAGCAGCAGTGTAATATGTTTTGTTTGGCCGTTTTATAAAACAAGAAGTGCCGGTTTTAGTTTCAAAGTCATAGACTTTGCTCAAAAATAACGTAATATTGACGGACAAGTAGAGTTTGCCGTGTTACGTGACAATTATTGTGACGCTTTTTTTGTTCTGTGGATAATATTATCTTTTAATGAAAACTGTTTTCTTTAGAGTCCCAACTTTGTAAATTGAGAAGAATTTTGAATGTTTTGATGGTTTTAATTTTTTTTTATAAATGTCCCCCAGAATGTACCCAAGACCAAATAATGAGCCAATTACCCATAACGCATGGTGGGAGAGGTGATATTATCTAATCCTGATAAACTGATCATTTATTCCTCCCTGGGAAGTCATGAGTGTAAACGAGTGGAGATGATTTCCCCACTGTATTCACCCTGGATTATTCTGTTCAGGGCTGAAGATTTTATTCATATTTACTGAAGATTTAAAGTTAAAAGGCTGAAACTTCACAGAGAGAAAGTAAATCTTATCATAACTGTGGTGTAATTATTTTTGGAATTAAATTGTTTATTTGTAAAGTTACGATTTTAGAATTTCTGCATCAGGTCGTTGTTTTTATTTTATTTTATCCCAAAATATTTGAGATACCTTATTAAAAGGACTGTAATAAACTTGGGTTGAATTTTTTTATTTAGTGTCTAAATTATTGAATTAAACCCAAATGATTGGCTGTTGGTTTCTTTTTTAAATTTACATTTCAAAATCGAGTCGGACTGATTTTGTGTAACACATTACACAGGAATTTGGGCAAATTTTTTACATTTGTAAATAATTTTTAAAATGCACAATTTAGTTTATTGAGGTGATATTTAGTGAAAAAGTTTAATCAAATATACAGAAACTACCCTATGGCAAGTTTGAAGGTGATAGCTGTTTTGGTTCACCATTTTAACTGAATCATAATTGTACCCCTGGATCATCCTTCTGATCTTAACTTATTTCCTGAATATTTAGTGTGTGGCACTGTAGCCACTAGTACTGCATGGTTTGAGTAGTGTTTTCTAGTGTAATAATGTGTAGTGTAGTAGTGAGTAGTGTTTAGACTCTTTACAAAACACATACACAATTTTATAACAATTTTAAACAAAGCTTTCCAGAATTTGGAACCTAAAAGAGAAAAATTCAACATGTGCAATAATATGACAATCTATAATATATTTAAAACAAAATTACATGAACAAGATACCTTTCAGCATCCACACGCAGCTTTTTAAAAGCACACTGTAGTGTTTCCTCCTCGCAGTCTTTCTCTCCCGTCTTCATAGTGTCCATGGTGGTGCCTTACAGGGCCTTAGAACTGAAGAGCAGATAAAACAACAGCCAAAGATATAACTGACCAGCAGATAAAACTTATAATGGATAAAATTCTGCTCATCTGATCTTAGTGTCCCACTTCTGGATAAACCTAAAACGTGAAATGAAAGGAAAGCCTTCCAAACTCTCCCGTTACACACAAACATATCTATATTTTCATTATCAGGTGGTTTTTACTTACATTTTTGAAGTTATAATCAGCTAAAATCTATTTGATAGTTTGCATTAGCCTGTTTGAAAAGGCAGCTGTTTCACTCTTGCAAGAACGGGAATCCATCAGTTCATACAAGGCAAGATAACGGCAATAATAACAGCATACTGACACTAAACTAACAAAGCAGATATAAACAAGTGAATTTCTGATCAAAATAAAATTCAGCACAAATACAAATCATACACAATTCCATTTACATACATTAAAAAAAAAAGAGTCCACATCTACACAGGGGCCGGTGCCGTAGTGGTTAGGGTGCTGGGCTCATGATCAGAAGGTCGTGGGTTTGAATCACCTTTCCCTCCCCGTGCTAAGACCCCTGGGCAAGGTCTTAACCACAAGTGTGCCTCTATCCACCCAGCAGTATAAATGGGTACCAGTAAAAAATACTGGGAAGGTAACCTGCGATGGACTAGCGTCCCATCCAGGAGGTAGCTTCATGCTATGGAAACCGGGGATAAGCACCGGCCTGATGAGCCACGAGGCTCGGGGGTAAAAGCCCAACAGACTTACCTTTATTTACAACTTGTACATATGAGAGAAAATACCACCACTCCATGTATTCATACGCAAATGAGTTTCTTATTACCGACGAAAACATATGACTTTTTGCATTACAATGGCACGCCCCTGGTTTTTCATTTTACACACACACACACACACACACACATTCATGAAACAGGGTGATTTAATAGCGTTTAATCAGTATGGAAGCCTATTTTCACCAATAGAGAAAAAAGTTGGCTTGTAAGTCCAAATTATGAGATACACAAGGCATAATTATGACTTAGTATCCAAATAATTATGACTCAGCATTTCATATGTATGAATTAGCTATCTCATAAATTATGACATATAAGCCACCTTTTTTCCTCTGGTGGTGGAAACAGGCTGATATAAACCGGACACCCCTGGGGTATAACAGGTGGCTGGTTATATCTCAGCACAGTAACATTACCTCACTGATAAAGGACATGCACACTTCAACAATCAGGGTGGAAGTTTCATCTTTTTCTTTTTTTCCTAAAGCATTTTTACTTGTTTGGTTTAACTATTTTTGCTGCTGTGGAACATTAAAGGTGCAAAAGAATAGATATTATTTATCTGGGTTTCTTTTTTACACCATCACAGTTTGTTTCTCTGGACTGTAGCTACTCTTATTGACAGAGCTCTCAGAGAGAGAAGCTCCAGCTCCCTGTGGGGTTTCATTTAAATTCACCAGAACAGCTACTTCCCTCCATGAACACCGCAGCAATGGGCTGTTGGATGCTAAACGCTAAATAATAAAAGCTGTTATGGGATAACATTATAGCACCACGACGGGCAGGTAACCGCGTTTATCCTAGCAATATTTATTAGTATTTATGTGAAAACAAACACATTCCTAAAACACAAAACACTCACATTTCGGGGACTCCAGGCTTAAATCTTCTCAAACCCTGTCCATTTAACCGCAGTCCTCGGAGTTAGCTCTAATAAAATTAAAAATAAACCTTGATCGGCTAATGCTAGCTAGCTAACTAGCTCATAGTCTCAGAGAATACTGTATTAAAGTCAGCGGGACCAGAATGTGTACAGGACTATACAATATTAAACACAGCCTGCTCCACACAATAATTATTCACTAAACTTCTCACAAAACCAACCTGAACCAGTTCTAGATTGGCTTCTAACCTCTTGTTTACACCATTACACTCGGAGTGACTCTGCAAGACTGCACATATTACTGACGTAGAACACACGCAGATTCGTCACACTGAGAATACGTCATGCGTCAGCTCCACTCCACTGAGCTCCAGACCCCATAAACTGTTAAAACGCTGTGTTCATTAGCCCTGTACAGGGGAGCACAGGTGTCTCAGCACAGCCGTCAATTCCAAGGCACAAACAACTTATAAGAGTTAAAAGCTGCGGCGGAAGTCGGTATTTCACGGTGGAAGTAAACCACTGAGCTGTATACACATTCGGAACCCCTCGCCCATATCCGGTAGAATAGACCCGGACACTATGTACGCCATATCTGGGAACTATTTTTTTGATCATGTGACTACATGGTCAAAATGGCGTCGCTGACACAATAATACACCTGTTGTTTGTGCGATAAAAGTAAAATTCGAGGTACATACACCATATTTTAATAGCAATGAACTTTTACTAATGTATTTGTGGTGCATTATTAAGTTATATAATTAATTATAAACATATTTCAGAAGGATCTACTTTTGCTCTCTTTCGTTTAATGCATTGTGATGACTGTAGTGCGGTAACCGCACCACAATACAGCGGTGAGCCGTTGTCCACATACGCCAAAATGGCGGCCGTGATGTCCGACTTCTCGTCACGGAAGTAGGCGAGGTGACCCGGATGCTATATAAAAAGTGTAGAGCTGACTGGCTAACGAGACAAAGCTTGGCATAATTTTTAATTTTTTAATTTTTAATTTGTAATTTTTTTTTAATGTAACATTTAAAACATATTCATTCATTCATCTTCTTCCGCTTCTTCCGGGGTCGGGTCGCGGGGGCAGCAGCCTAAGCAGTGAGGTCCAGAC
>JBCNYH010000006.1:32216494-32226798 GCA_039654325.1 Tandanus tandanus
ACACACACACACACACACACACACACACACACACACACACACACACACACACACACACACACACACATTCACACTCAAACCTAGGGGCAATTTGGAACAGCCAGTTACCCAAATGTGGATGTCTTTATACTGTGGAAGGAAACTGGAGTACCTGGGGGAAACCCACACAAGCACAGAGAGAACATGCAAACTCCACTCAGAAACACCCTCACCAAGCCTTGACTCAAACCCAGGACCATCTTGTTTTGAGGCGGACGTGCTAACCACTGCACCACCGTGCTGCCCAACAATATTGAACATTATAAAAATCTTTAATGATGGACATTTTGAAAGGGTGAGAGCATTTATTTATTTGATTACTTGAGTAGTATCACATGGATACCTTAAAGGGTCTCAAAAAAAAACTTTAGTGAATAACTTAACCTGAATATTATAAATTTAAAGACAGAAACTATACAGAAATCACGGAGACCTTGATGCTCATACTGAAAATCATTATAATAATTTCAACACACATTTTTTTTCATGACATATCCAGAAGGTTTTTCGTGCTACCCTGTAGCCTCCTGCTTGCACATTAGGGATTAAAATTTCCAGTATATCCAGATTTCAGTAACCCTGAACACTGAACGTCAAGAGATACAACAGTACAGGAAATATATGTTCCCTTAATGTTGTTGTTGTTGTTGATGAGATCTAATAATTGAATAATTTGCCCTACCTTTCACACATGTACCTCCTAGGAGCCCATGCTTTTACTCTGGAAGATCAGCCCCGTATGTGTGTGTGTTTGTGTGTGTACCTGTGCATATGGGACTTAATGCATGTGACCACATGTGTGCAGCTGAGGGGAGCCAGCAGTGAACCTTATTCACTTGGAGGAATGAAAGGGTTCCCAAAGGAGAGAAGAGGGGAAACTGGAGGCACCTTTCAGGATTCCAGCTTCCTGTTTCTCTTTCTAGCAAACAAAATTTGGTTCCAGATAGGCTGGAGCCTATCTCAGCCAACACACACAACCATTCACATTTACACCTGGGAGCAATTCGGAACAGCCAATTAGCCTAATGTGTTTTTTATCTAAATATGTTTTTTGACTGGGAGAAGACACGTCCTTGCTGAGCCCTGGACCTTTTTACTGTGAGGCAGATGTACTAACAACTATGCCATCTTGCTGCCCTTATTGCAATACAAAGTCAGGAAAATCTGCATTGTTAAACATTTTCTCTCTTTAGGTCGACCATAATCACAGACAGTTTCTGTGCGCTGAACAAACGGTATTATAAATATATTATGTACTGTAGATTTTAAAAGACCTACATTCTGATTTTGAATTTAGAAATGTTCCTTAAAAACTGACTAAAATACTTTCAGGAATTTTGGCACATAAGGATGAGCCACAACCCATACTTTATTGTAAGATTGATTTCATTTGCAATCATGATAACTTACATACTACAAATTACTTTAGGACTGCCAGTGGTGCGGAAGCAGACGTGAAGGAAGTGTGCTACTGCTGGATGCGAGCTACCCGCTGCTGTCAGACACAAGCCACTTGCTGTTGCCGGATGCCAAGTTGACAAGGGCATGTGGGCAGGAGAGCCAGTGCTGATGCAGGTGCTGGGCTCGGTGCTGAAGCGAGAGCAGGTGCTGATCTGGCTGAAGGTGCTGATGCTAGTGCAGGCATTGATGCTGGTGTGGGCTCTGGTGTTTGTCCTAAAACAGTCTCTATCATATACTTTGTATGGATCATTAAGGTTGAGACCTTAGGGAAATCAGCACATTTATGGCACATTCAGAAACATCAGTAAGCTCAGAAACAGAAACATTAGCAAGCTCAAAGATAGAAATATTATCGTGGTCAGAGACAGAAACATCAGCAGCTTCAGAGAGGCTAACAGGCTCAGACAGACAAGCAGGCTCAGAAAACAGAGGCGAGGAGCTTTTTCGAAGACAGAAGGAAGGCCGCTTTGCGAGAGAGAGGAGTGAAGATGCTCAGAGACAGAGGCGGGAGGCCGCAGTTGGATGGAAGTGACAGTGAAACAAAATGGTAATATGAGCTAGTACAGCTAGGTGTACCTCCAGATAAGGAAATCAAGCTTCCATGTACCTGAGCTGCCATGTTTCCAAAGAAAGAGGAGCAGATGCTTAGGTAAAAATGAGGGAGACTAAAAAGACCCTTACACTAGCACAACTTAAACTTAAGCGAAAGAAAAAACAAAGAAAGAAAACAAAGAAAGACTAAAGACAGAAAACAAACAAACAGCTACACTCAGCACTCACATTACTTCTGACTCCACCCATTTGTGCAGTCATGTACACACACACACACACAGAGAGAGAGAGAGAGAGAGAGAGAGAGAGAGAGAGAGAGAGAGAGTGAGAGAGAGAGAGTGAGGGGGGGTGGGGTGGTTGGGGGTTCATTGAGTTTTTATATTCCTACCCATGTTGCCTCTCCTTTGCCTGAGAATCATGACTCCTACAGCCTTTGATTTATTGGTTGATTGATTGATTTTTCTGTGACATCAGGGAAGAAAAAGTCCATTGACGTGATAACCTGCCCATTCAGTACATTCAGGTTATCAGCTAACTTCATTTTATTGCCATATCAATGTTGCTTAGCCCCGACCTGACCAAATGGAACAACAATGCCATGGAGATTACATGCTGTGATCAAGACTAAAGGCACTAAAACAAATATTAGCTGGGCAGTGTATATTGGTGTTATCATCTGTGTTGTGGACAACCACTTTGGGAGTAAACTTGTCAGCTTAAATAGAGAGATAGATAGTTTTTTTTTTGTATTTTTACGATTATGTAATGATGATCTACAAAAAAACTTACCTAGGTTTCAAAATAAAAAAGGGTTATGATGTCTGTGATAGTCACAATTAGAAAAATAGCCGTTTTATAGAATGCCATAACCCCTCAGCCAGGACGCCTCAAGCACACGGAGGACAAAAGCCATCCTCCCATACGATCACTTTCAGACAGTGAAAATTTTATTAGCCACCCCAAGCACAGGTTTAGGTCATAGGGAGTGCCTATGCAAAATTTCAGAAAGCTATTATGCATATGAGCCGAGCAATGGCCGGACAAACTTTATATGTTCAAGGTCACTGTGCCAAGGTCAAATGTCATATATGCAAATTAGCTACCCCACGCACAGGTTCGGGTCATAGGGAGTGCCTATGCAAAATTTCAGAAAGCTGGCCTGTGGATGAGTCGAGCAATAGCTTGGACAAAGTTATTGTCACACCGCCCACCTGGTCACCAAGCCAATAACAATACCCCTCCAGCCATAACCGGCTGAGGGTTAAATGAGGGTGGCACAGTGATGCAGTTTGCACTTCCACCTCACAGCAACATTTTCTGGGTTTGTTCCAGGTGGTAGACTGGGGCCTTTCTGTTCTCCATGGACCTGCTTGGTCCCTCTGGGTGCTCAGGTTTCTTCCCACAGTTCAAAGACATGCAGATTAGGTCAAATGACTACCATAGATGTGGCTCCAAGTTCAAAAGGCATTATTAGGATTTTAGAGACTCTGGGAGTTCAGTAAGCATAATGAAAAAATTAATTCTGGGAGTTCTATATGAAGTTAAAGGTTATGTGTTCAGTGGGATTTATGGATTATAAAACTTCATCAGGATTATGAAGTCAATTAGCTTTGGGAATTCAGACAGGGAGCTGAAAAGGCACAATGAACTGACATATTCTGTTAATTTAACAGAAATTTTAAGACTTGGTCTTCAAAACATGTTAAGATGCCAGAGATCCTGTGAGATCAGTGGGCATTGTCAATGCAGAAATTCTGTGAGTTCTATATAGATCATGAAGTCAGAGATTATGGGACAGAGATTATGGGATATTAATAAATATGATGAAAAACAATGTGAACTCTGAGATTATTGGAGTTCAGGGGGTATTATGCAGTCAGAGATTCTTGGATTCTTTGACATTATGATGTCAGAGATTTATTGAATATCTGGAGACAAATGCAAAAATAAATAAATAAATAAACAACCCAAAACACTTGTTCTGACCCAGACATTTAAACCATTATTTTATTGGTACAAGTACTTTTTGGTACTCAAGGCATTTTTGCTTACAAGAAAGTAAATAAGACTTTTTCATCATGCTTTTTAGATGTTTGCTCATGAACGGTACTAATCATTTTCAAGACAAAACACCAGTAGTTACAGTATGCACTTCCCATCATCCCCAGCCTGCGACATCACTGCATGCTTAATCACAGGACTTATGTATTTGCCATCAGCTTCTCGCCCACAAAGTCTCACTGCACCCTGGGACTAGTTTAGAGAGTACAGACAGAGATTAGAAACCCACATTGTTCCGTCATAAATCTCACTCATGTTTCAAGCTCACGTTCACTGATGAGACAGCGTGAGAATTTCAGCAGCAGGGAGCATTCACTAAATTCATGTTGGGATTTCAGGAGTATATTTCTTTTTTCCCTGTCAGTAATCACAACCGAACAGCAGACAAGGTAAGTAGACACACACTGTAACGCAGGAATGATGATAAAAACCTCTACGATTCCCACCACATTAGGCGTGATTCATATTCAGACAGGGAAGCAAACATGGCGCTGTGTTGTAATTTAATGCTTCCTAGAAAGTTCTGAGTGTGAAAGAGAAATAGCGAGGTTATATAGATGTACTCATTCAGTATACAGTAAAATGAGTAGCTCAAATTTGTCTATTAGATTACTTAGGTGGATAAAGTGGTGTTCTGTGTTCTGACTCATGGGCAGCTAGCAGTATTGTAAAGATTTTGTGAATGGAATTCTTCAGTTGTAGTGTGTAACCATAAAATTTCGTCATACTGTCTATCTGGAAAAAACTATCAAAAGAAAGCATTGGAACATGGCTATTTTGTGTGGTGTCAGTGTATTATGTAGGTAATGGGATAAACTTGGCACCTGCAGCTGCAAACAAATGTGACAGCAAACGTGAGAGCCAGACGGTAGTTTCCTGACATTAAAAACACTCTTCTCATTATCAGAATGTAATGAATGTATGTTAATAATTATCCACCGACATTAAATCAGTGTCCACACATTGTAATATTCCATATTCGTAGTCGTTTAATGCAGTGAACTGTATGATTACGTAGCCTCGTACTGAGAGCTATGTGCAAGTGCGGCACCATTATGAAGTGTTGAACAGGTTCAAAGCACAGGATGCAATGGCATTTGGGGCACTGGTACTGATATTTGATGGTCGCAGTGCAAAAGCTGTTAGTGGACAGTGAGGTACAAAACTTGGGAAGCTCGCCATCTTCGACTAGCCCGGTGTCTGTATAACTACTATCAGGCTTGCTAGCTGTGTACTCATCCGAAATATTCTTGAAATTCAGCTCTTAGCAGTCTATAGTTGGGGTTGTGTTTCATTTTGAACAGAATATTATCTCTATTCTGGTCCCAGTTTTGACAGATAAAAGCGTGTTTAGTTAAAGCTACAACTTCTCTGCACAGGCACAGGTTTACAGTGATACTAAGGGCCAATGTTGGCCATCTCCGAAATGTATGTATTTACCTGATCATGTTCCAGAATGTCATGTGAGCTAGAATACAATCATGAGTAACATTCGTCTGGCCAGCATGATGCAGGTTTTAATCCCTCTATACTAATCCAGGCTTCAATACTGCACTAGTCATGATTCCAAGCATTGATTCTAGGCCTGTTTTTTAATTGCTGTTCTGGTGCCTGATCACAATTTCTCTCCTTCTGAGTACAAACTATCCCCTTTGTTTGGATAGTAATTAAATAAAAAATAAACACAAAGATAAATAAATTAATACTTTGCACTGTTAATGAATTTGGAGCATGTCTAAGTATTATGTAGTAATGATTGAGTCCAGGTATGTACAATCAGTAATTGCGAGACTGTCACTGAGACATTGAAGGTGTCCATATTTGTAGTGAGAAATGCATCTTGTAATAGGAAGTATTAGTTTAATATCACTGTCTTTAAGCTATATTCATTTGCTAATTAGCTGAATCATATGCAGTTTAATAGGTTTAAAGAATAATGTGTGATCTGTTGGTTTTTGATGTTTCCTCACTTGTCCAGCGCATCAGCACAAAACTGATTTTTATTTTCATTTTATTATTATTACCAACCATAATTAAATCATTTACATGAGCTTGTGAAGCTAGAATCATTTTTTTTGTATGTGTGTGTTTTCCCTAAATCCCTGTCAGCTCTGCATGAACAGGTGGAAATTGGTTCTGGTGAACTCCTGATGTATGGTATCAATGAGCGTGTCTGAATTGGCAGTTCTTTCAGCAGTAGCACATGGCTGAGAAGAAGAGCTTTGCTCAGGGGTATATGTGAACGTGAATGAGCTTCTGTAGATTATCCCATCCAATCGTATCAAAGATAAAGGGACTGTGATAGGTTGCCTGAACCACTGCCACTCTCCACCGTACACTGAAATGTCAGGCACGACACACAGCAAAGAACTTGGACTCCTGGCAGAAAGACAAAAAAATTGTGGTAGTATGTTATTATATACACACATTATATACACATAGATATACCACTATAAATAGATGTTTGCTAAGTTAAAAATGAAAAACTGTAAAAATTAATATATTGTTACATTTCCCAGACAGTGGCATGGGGTAGACCTCTCAGGATCACCTTTCTTAAATTCAAAACAAGTTTAGGAAGAGCACTGGAATCCAAGTCCAAAGAGGTTCAAGTACAAGTCAAGAGTGCAAATGAGAAGAAACAGTGTCAGTATTGAGTGAAAAAATTAATTCTCTTCAAGGCCACTTACATACCTTTTGTGTGACGCTAGAGATAAAGTACATCTTCTATTTCAAGATAATGGTTTTGCGCAATTATTTATAAGTACAATAAATTAATTGTAACAACACTAGGATCGAATGAGTCCATATTCATTCATTCATTCATTCATTCATTTTCTGAACCGCTTAATCCTAATTAGGGTCGCATGGAGGCTGGCGCCCATCTCAGCCGACTCTGAGCTAGGGCAGAGTACACCCTGGACAGCTCGCCAGGCCATCGCAGTGAGTCCATATTATTTACTTTAAATATAGCTTTTCACTTAAAAGTCACATAAAGCTGAAGTGCAAGTTCACATTTTCATTGACTCAGCATTAGTCAAACTCAAGGCCAAATCTGGCACGCTAACTCACTCTACATGGCCTGCGAGAGCTTTAAAAGAATATAGTTATCACACATTTTTTGCATCAATCATTACCACAAAAGTAAAAAAAATTCAAGTTGAATGATCCCTCATTGAAAATGAGTTTGATACCGCTGGTGTATATACACCTACTGAAGCCTCTGGACACATCTTCAGCGATGTTCCTGGGATCATCAGGTGTTTCCGGTCTTTCAACTTCATAGACCCTCCTCCAAGTGACCCAGCCAGGGCTGAAAAGACCTCAGCTAGTGTCCAGACAGCTAGCAACCTATGACCCCCTGGCTTTCATCTTTGGGGCCACACCCTCTCTATCACATGAGTATTACAGTGAATGGCTCCCATCTTCCTCTCTCTGTTGATGCTCAAATCACTGAAGGCTCTGGCTAAAACATGAGCTGTGAATCCCCTATATCCAACCTTCACTGGTAGACATCCTGCTCTCCCTCTAGCATGCTGACATTTTCTAATCAGCCCTGCATACATGGACAGCTTCCTTTTAACGGTCTCTTCCAAGTGATCTTCCAATGGGGCTATCACCTCCTTGGTTGACTCAGAAGCAAGGTCTAATTGTTGGCTGCAGTATAGTTGGGGAACTTCAGCTACCATTTGAGGTCAACCAACATCTCTACTCACTTGCAGAGGACATCATACCTGCAGATATTCTTTTGGTGGGTTTTAGATGTTCCGCTGTTTGCTGAGATGGACTTGGATGGTTGGGTTTGCTTTGTGCACTCAACTTCTGTACTGATAGCTTTTCAGGTCTTCAGGAACTGACCATCCCTTCATTGGTACTGTTCTTCTCCAAGTGTCTTTGTGCAGCAGCTGATGATATGTGAGGGTTCCTGCATGAACTGTTGTCTTCTCTGTTTGCCCCCTGCTGGTTTTTGTCTGTCATGTCCCCTTTGGCTTTCCATATGCTCGTTATTAGTACTAGTAGTAGTATTAGTACTAGTCTGTCTACTTAAACCCTACCTTTCCTGCTTTAGTTTGTCAGTTTGTCCCACTGTTTTCTGTGAGTTATGCTAGCCATCCTGTTTGCTGGGTTTCTCTCTCTCTCCCTCCTCCTTCTTCTTCTCTTCCCCCCAGTCTGCCTGTTTTCTTTGAACTTTATTTTCTTTCTTTTTTTCTGTCTGCCTCTGGATTTTGCTCTTGTCTGCCATTTTAGATTACTATATTTGCCTCTGCTTGGACCGCCTTTCTGATTTTGACCTGTGCCTGTCCCTTGAACCCTTAGATTTTGTCAAGTGTCTTCTTGGACTGTGTTATCACTAAGCTGTCTACAGTACACTACCACTGGTCCAAGTCCTGTGTGTTCCCTGATAGGATATGTTGCAAAATTCCTCACACAGTGGGTGTGCTGAAAACTCTGTTTTATAATATTTAATACAGATTCAAATTGTCTTTTTTACTATAGTGTAACAGTAATATTCAGTTTGCAAGTCAATAAATGCAATTAGGCAAAGGAAAATGGCCAAACAAAGTTAACATATTCAACATTATACCAGTCAATTAAAATGGGGATTACTGTGAAGCAGTACAGAATTAGATTCAAGTGTAGGACCCAGCATCCTGAACTGGCTCTACGTCTCACTCCTTTACCGAACCAGTTATCTCTAATAGGGTTACAGGGAGGCTGGTGTCTGTTTTAGACAACACTGAGTGAAAGCAAGGTACACCTTGAACAGCTCGCCAGACCATCAAATAGCCAAAACTCACACTCACACCTAAGGGCATTTTGGAACAGCCAATTAGCCTAATGTGCATATCTTTGGACTGTGGGAGGAAATCAGAGTACTGAAACCCATGCAAGCTCATGGGAGAACATACTAAACCTGGGACTACACTGCAAATTATTTGGTTCTTACCAAGATAAAAAAACAACTTAGATTTAGAAGTGTTAGATAATTTATCTTGTTTTAAGAGTTAATTTCTTATTTAAAGTGTTCAACTTTACACTATAATCTTATTTCTAGCAGTAACAATCTTAATTCAAGAAATCTTGTCAAGTGAATCTTATCTGAAGTCTTATCTTGCTGCATGGACAGATTATTGTACTCAAAACAAGTGAAATTATCTTGCTGCATGGACAGATAATTTCACTTGACAAGATTTCTTGAATTAAGATTGTTAAATCTAGAAATAAGATCATAGTGTAAAGTCGAACACTTTAAATAAGAAATTAATACTTAAAACAAGATAAATGATCTAACACTTCTCAATCTAAGTTTTTTATCTTAACACCAAGACCTTCTTGCTGTGAGGGGCACATGTTAACCACTATGCCACTGTGCCACCCTGCCTCTATATCTAATCCTTATAAGTGAAGGGAGGATGGAATGGGAGATCGGCAGGCGGATCGGTGCAGCCTCTGCTGTTATGCAGAGCTTGTACCGGTCCAGCGTGATGAAGAGGTAGCTGAGCCGAAAGGCAAAGCTCTCAATTTACCACTCAATCTACATTACAACCCTTACATATGGTCACGAGCTTTGGGTAGGGGCCGAAAGAACAAGATCGCGGATACAGACGGCTGAAATGAGCTTCCTTCGCAGGGTGGTCTCCCTCAGAGATAGAGTGAGAAGGTCAGCCATCCGGGAGGAGCTCAGAGTAGAACCGCTGCTCCTCCGCGTTGAGGAGTGGTTCGGGCATCTGATTAGAATTCCTCCCGAACGCCTCCCTGTTGTGGTGTTTCGGGCATGTCCAACTGGAAAGAGTCCCCGGGGTCGACCCAGAACATGTTGGAGGGACTATGTCTCTCGGCTGGTCTGGAAACACCTCAGTGTCCCCCGGAAGAGCTGGAGGAAGTGGCTGGGGAAAGGGACACCTGGACCTCACTGCTTAGGCTGCAGCCCCGTGACCTGATCCTGGATTAAGCGGAAGATGATGATGATGATGAAACTCAATTTATCTTACCTCACGTCACATGTGCATTGAGTGCTTTCACACATATCCTAGCTTTTTTGTGAGGTTTGTCTCCTGCTCTTTCGAGATGGTGTTTAGTGTTCAAAACACGCTGATGATTCTTGTGAAAGTATGTGGTGTGGGGGGGGGGGGGGGGGGGGGGGGGGGGGGGGGGGGGGGGGGGGGGGGGGGGGGGGGGGGGGGGGGGGG
>JBCNYH010000006.1:32269966-32289725 GCA_039654325.1 Tandanus tandanus
TAATATTTATTTCCATAATTAACATAACCAAGCATATGATCTCTTGCTTTCAGTCACACAAGCATCTCCATTTTTGTTGATAAAATTGAAGAAAAGAACCCAGACAAGCATCTTATCTGCTTAGCCTTCTTATTATTTCATTTTAAGTAGTATTCTTTTTGTAGTGAGGCTACTAAAAGAGTGCCCAGTGTAATCAGTGATTACAAAGCCTTTAATTCGCCTAAAAATTTTTACATTTAATTTAACTCTATCTCCTTCCTCTAATGGTTTGTTATGTACTGGCAAGTATTTTTCTCACCTGTACCTTCTTGCTTATCTATCTTGGTTTCCATAGAAACACCTTATAGACTGTGACTAGATGCTGCATTCATAGACACACTGTGCAAGTTCCCATTTTCAAGCTGATAAAGATGTGGTCTGAAACAACAACTTTTGCACTGTTATGGAACATGGCCAAAGAGACCTGCGAAAGATAGAAAAAAGTGGCAGGCATAGACAGATGAATGTTTGTTTTAATAAAAGTCTTCAAGAATACAAGTACAGCATGTGTTGCTGTGTTCATTACACAATGTCTCTAGGTTTCTGACACATATTCGGGAATTATGAGCAGCTTACTTAGCACAGAGAGGCTCTTTTAAAATAATTCTCATGCTTGGCTTTGAGGTTTATCCTGATGATACCCTTCATCCTCCTATCCTTTTTTCTTTTACCTCTCTGTCTCTCTGACACAACCCCCCACCCCCACACACACACACACACACACACACACACACACACACACACACACACACACACACACACACACATAACTTATATTGTTCACTATTTATTGCACTACCTCAACCCTGTTATTATTTCATTACACTGCTATGTTTATATTTATATCTATGCCTATGTTCTATTTGCACTACCTCAGCCGATGCTACTCTGTACATCATTTAATTTTTTTATTCTCATTCTTGTGTTGTCTTTTCTTTTTGTACTGTTTTTGCACTGTATTGTCTTTGCACTGTTTGCACATAGTTACACACTTTGCACTTTATGTGGCTAGGACAAAAATCTTGGTCCTAGCTCTGTGCTGCTGTTTTTTTTTTTTTTCAAATTTGATCTTTGTTGTATGTTTATGTAGCACCTGGTCCTGGAGAAACGTTGTTTCGTTTCACTATGTACTGTGTCAACTATATGTGGTTGAAATGACAATAAAGCTTCTTGAACTTGAACAATAACAAACAATCCAGAAAAAAACACACTACATAAAGGTTAAAAATGTATTTGCATGTTGTTGATTAAGTATTTGATCCCAAACAAAACATGACTAGGCGTTTGGTAAAGAAACCCTTGATGGCAGGCACAGAGGTCAGACATTTCTTTTACTTGGTCACCAGGTTTGCACACATCTCAGGAGTGATTTTGTTCCTCTCCACTTTACAGATTCTCTCCAAAACCTTAAGATCTCAAGGCTGCCACTTGGCAAGTCAAAGTTTCAGCTCCCTTCACAGATTTTCTATAGGACACTGAAGATTGGCTAGGCAACTCTATGACCTTAATGTGCTTCTTTTAGAGCCACTCCTTTGTTGCCTTGGCCATATGTTTTGGGTCATCGTCATGCTGGAAGACCCATCCACAGCTGAGGGAAGGAGGTTCTTGTCCAAGATTTTATGGTACATGGCTCTGCTCATCATCCCCTCAATACGTGAAGTTGTCCTCTACCCTTAGCAGAGAAACAACTCCAAAGCAATAATGTATTTACCTCCTTCTTGATGGTGGGGATGGTGTTTTTGCAGTCATAGCTTTTCTCTCCCTCCAAACACAAGTTGACCACATCTGACCACATCAAATTCTCCCAAGCCTTCTCTGGATCATTCAGGATTGAGAAGGATCTGTACATGTGCCTTCTAGAACAGGGGGACCCTGTGGGCACTGTAGGATTTCAATCCATAATGGCATAGTGTGTTGTCACTGGATTTCTTGGTGAATGTAGTTTTAAGTGACTTGATTAACAATCCTTCTTCCATGTAGCTCTTGACTGATCTGTTACCTTTCCTATGATCACCTTTACCCCACAGATTGAGGGTGGAGCTCTAGATGAGGGCAAATGATGGTTATTTTGTACTTTTTAAATTTTCAAATAATTGCACCAACAATTATCTCCTTTTCACCAAAACATTTGCCAATGGTCTTGTAGCCCATTCCAGCCTTGTGCAAGTCTGCAATCTTGTCCCTGATGTCCTTTGACAGCTGTTTGGTCTTTTCCATGGTGGTGGAGTTTGGAATGCAAGAGAAAGATTCTGTGGAAAGGTATCTTTTATACACATAAATTGAGATTAGGAGTATTTTCTTAAAGTACTAGGATTAATGGCGCCAGCCTCCCTGCGACCCTAATTAGGATTACGCGACTTAGAAAATGAATGAATAAATGTGATTTAGAGATAATAAACAGTGTATATTAGAAAAATAGGCAACATCATGTCAAAGGAACAGGTGTGTAGTTCACCACCAGGCTGAAATAACTTTATACCTTGCTACAAATTCAATTCAGTTTTATTTGTATTGTGCTTTTTACAGCTGATATTGTTGCAAAGCAGTTTTATGATGTAAAAAAATAAAACAAAAAACAGAAAAAAACAAAAACAAAAACAGAAAAAAAAAAACAGGCCACTGCACTTCATCAATGTGTCTGTTTGCCTGCTCGGGGTTGGCAAAATGGTGAGAGCCAACCTGCTTACCGGAAGAGAACCAGGCACAAGATCAAATGTGTTACTGGGTGGCTGCTTGGTGCTGATCCGTGCTGCTCTGCACAGTGTGTTTCTAGCTTGTCTCAAGAGTACACAGTGAAAACCTGAGCAGGGTGGAGTTCTTGGGCTTGATGGGACATTTTGGGACACTGATCAGTGGTGTACAAATGGCTGTGCTTGAAGTAGAAGTTGTTAGGTTAATCACTTGGACTGGAGAAAATGTGTGCTCTTCCTTGCATATGTACTGTGTGTACAGCCTGTACAGTTTCATTCCTGCGGTGGTGAAGATGACTACAGTGCTACAGCAGTGAATCTCTCAGTGCTGACAGCTGATCTCTTCAGTCTTTTCTGTAGCATTGTGGTCTTTCAATGCAAGTTCTCGGTCCTGTACATCATGTCATTTGTGGTGATTACCATCAGCTTTGTCCTGTTTAACATCATTCTAATATACACACCAGACCACGGTGTGTCTCATGAAACCACTAATGCTTATCAGATCGTTGCAATGGCTGAAGGGGTACAGGAAGATGTAGAGACTGTGCTGGATTGGCAGCAAGGTGGACAGCAGGAGGAGAAGTGTGGACACACAGAGCCCTGTACTGTCCTCTGTACACTGAAGTATGTAATCCGACATTCTACAGCGTAGAATATACAGTTCTGGATGTGCCTGAATTTTATGGGCAAGACCTTTTTACTTTGAACAGAAATGGTTATATGATTGTTGGAATGGCTTCAGCTTTTAAACTGTATAATGAAGTGTTTTTACTGGATATGGCTGATATAACACTCTGCTCCATTTAGTGATGAAGATTTCTTTAAATTTTAGAAACAGGGCTTTACATTATTGTTATGATCTGTGGGTACATGTATTAAGCCCCAGCGGACTGACAGATGCACTGAAATTCCTCTTGCATTGTGTGCTGGTATAGAAAACAAATACAATACTTCAATTAATCATGATGCTGAAGTATCTAACCTTTAGGGAGGTAAAAAAAAAAAGAAGCTTTAAATTACTTGTTATATTGGGAAGACAAATGAAATGAACTCGTTATAAGCACAAATAAACAATATTTGTTTATAAGTTGAGATCACAGCAAAACAAATGAAATTATTTCTCAAGAAAACGAAGGGGGAAAAATATGAATGCATGCCCACTTAGGGGTTCTGTTGGCAGTAATTTAAAAGATTAGTTTAATGTGTTCTACAGTGGACAAGGTTGAAGGTTGGTTCCAAAATCAGCAAACGGCTGTTGGCAAGCTGATGAAGTGTACGAAGAGTGGATCAGTGGCCCACAAAAGGACACCCAGAAAGGAGTGGCAGCTAAAGTCATTCACCTTTTTGCAAGAACACATCTCACTCAGGACATACACCACAGAGTCAACAGAGGTAAGCATTTCCAGTGGTGGCCCGGTGGTATGGTGCTGGATTACTGATCCTATGGTCGGGGGTTCAAGCCCCCCACAACCGCCACCCCCAGTGCTGCTAACTGGGTTATTAAAGGCAAGTACCATGTGCCATGTCTATCACTGTCTGTGGTGAAAGGCATATAAAGGAACCATTCCTGACTTTCGAAAAGAGTAGGCTGCATTGCTGTCAGCGTGTTTCTGCTCTGCGACGGCCTGGCGAGCTGTCCAGTGTGTACTAATTAGGATTAAGCGGTTCAGAAAATGAATTAATGTTTGTGCTGTGCGTACTTCTTTAACAGTCTTTTTCATTGATAGGTGCAGTCTGCTGTTTCATAATTGATTTCAAAGGGTAATGATGGGTTACAGATCCACATTGCTGTATCCCCATGTCACTAAAAACAAATGAATAACTAAACTTACTGCCTTCATCCTCTTATAGCCATCTGGGATTTTCTTCTCAGTAGGAAATGTGTACAGAGCAAATGGTGGCTCAAATGTACACTGGTTTTCACTTTGATCAGATTTTCAATGTTCAAGCTTATACAGGCCATTAGAGCAGCCAACAGTGGCACAGTTCTTACCTGGCATGAATGTTCATAAGTCGCAATTTCGGGCTTAAAGCCTTTAAGAATCGATACAAAAATGGTCTACTGCTTTCCTTTCCTTTAATTTCCTGTAAATGTTGATAGCCAAAATTCTTGACTTACAAAATTCACATATGCGCACATGTAACATACACCTCACTTATTGCTTAGGCTTGGCTCATTTTTAATTAACATTTGATTTGACCAAGGGGTATTGGCAGATTCCCTTGACTGCCATTTCCCAAGAAAAAAATGGCTTTTTCACTCCATTTGGGTTACACCAAATGGATCGTAACACTTCTTTTGAAGTTGCTTGGAACTCCAGCAACATTTCAATGACTATTGAGAGAATCCTCCATCCACATAATGTGTACACTCCTGCTTACCCAGATGATATTGTTATTTCCGCTGATGTTTGGCAGCAGCATCTATAACAAACCCAAAGAAGTGTGCAACTGGGCAGGTGAAAGTACAGTATCTGGGCTTTCAGTTGAGTCATATGCAAGTGCATCCCCAACTTGATAAGACAGCAGTGATTGTGGCCTGCCCAAGGCCTGAGACCTAAAGAGAGGCGAGGCAGTTTCCATATCTGAATATCTATCTATTATAGAAGCATTGCACCTAATTTTTCAGACATTACCACCCCACTGACTGACCTCACTGAATAAGGGGGACCAGATCTGTTCCAGTGGACATAGCCATGCAAAAATGGCCTTTTTGCGGGGTAAAGGCTGGTTTGTGTGGGGCCCTGCAGTTGCATTCACCTGACGATTCTTTTCCTTGTGCCTTGCAGAAGGATGGGCTGGACAGAATGCTTGGGTCCATTTTGTCCCAGGTAATGGAGAAGGGAGTAGCGCCCCATGCCATACCTCATACAAAAGCTCTCCATGCAGAAAAGAAAGTACAGCACCCTAAAAAAGGATTGTCTGGCCATCAAATGATGGCCCTTACTCTTCATGCTACCCACTGGGGCACCCTTTTATGCTAAATAATCTACAATTGCTTCACTTGAAAGATGGCAATGTTCGGTTCACTCCTTGGTATCTATTATTAATTATTACTAGTTGCCAAGTTTTTCAAAATAGCAGTCAACCAGTCACTTGAAAAAATACTAATGCTAGTCTGCCTCTGTGAAGTGCATTGCTTACTGGCGTTAGCTTTATTGATTGTGCAAGATGTTAGCAGTGGGTGTGTCATCTTTTGAAGATTGATCATAGCGGAGGAACTCTTTCTGTACTACAGCTGTAGGCAGCTGTAGTACAGCTGTAGGCAGCCAGCACTTCACCTAGAGGTTTGTCATCTTCGGCATATGAATATTGTGCTTGTTTATTCAGAGCCTTTTTTGCTGTGCCACAGTCCTTTTGTCCACATGCTGCCATTTTTTCCATGACTAGCTGATTGTTGTCTACAGTGTTGGTTAGTAGTAAAGGTAGTCAACTAGACGGCCAGTCAATTATCTGATATAACCCCTAGTATCTATCATTACAGCCATTTAATTTTGATATGGTAGCAAGGTCATGGTTGTGACATGATGATTGCAGAAAAGAAAAGAAGTCAGGCAGCACCAGCAAGTAAGATAATGAGCTTCACTTTTAGGAAATCACTTTCAATATTTATGTCTTCTTTGTGTGTTTGGAGATAGGGAAAGGTCAGTGACCAGAGAGCGAGAGAGAGAGAGAGAGCTACCAGCTGTTGTTATCTGTTTGTTTAGTATGTGGTTTGGTACAAAGCCTCAAGGTGAGGGATAAAAAGGCATCTAAAAAGTTCTCATTTAAGTTTAAAGTCAATAAAAAATAACTCTCTGCCTGTCTCTGAGTCTTCAGTTCTGTTGCAGTCTGTTGCAGTCCTGCATCCATTTTTTTTAATTATTATTCCTATTTCAATAATTATTTATCAGGCTTGCTCACAACATGATGTGATATAAACCATTTGATTTTCTGATTTGCAATGTAATATGGTGTTCCAAGAAATTATATTGTAGCTTACAACAAATGACACAAATTTAGTAAACCTCTATTTGTACAACCCCATTATCATATTAAAAAAAGGTATAATTCTCTAATGGATATCACTGCATGGGTTGCCATCCACAAATGCGGATTAAAGCTCTATCATGCAAAGAAGAAACCATATGTGAACGTGATTTCCAAATGACACCATCTTCTCTGGACCAATGCTCATTTTAAACTGGACTAAGGCAAAGTGGAAAAGTGTTCTGTGGTCAGATTAGATTTTTCAATTACTTTTTTTTTTGGAAACCATGGATGCGCATACTCATAACTAAAAAGGAGAGCAATCATCTGGCTTGTTCAAAAGTCTGCATCTCAGCAAACTGTGATCACACACATTGAATTTTGGAAGTCATTCTTGCTTAATACAAGACTTCAGCTGCTCTGCAGTCTTTGGTCTCTATTGTTTGATTCTCCTCTTGATGGTGTGCCATCTGTCTTCTATAGGAGACAGATCTGAATGGGCAGCAGGACAGGTAAGCACATACAATTTCTGCCTTTGAAGCCATTGTCCTGATAAAATAAGCATAAACTTCCTGGGAACATAATGTCTCTCTGAAGTCCCAATATGCAGTCCTGCATCAATGTTATTTTCACCCATGATGGCCGAGTTTACCCTTACTAGATGGTGGCTTTTGCACCTTTTCTTGATAACAATCTGGGAGGCTGTTTTCATCTTCATCATGTACAATCTGACATCTGTTTTCCCCCAAAACAAGCTGAAATGTTGTACATTTCTACTATCTTTTGATCCTTCTGAGATGAGCTTGGGCCCATAGAACTTGGTGGCATTTCCTCATATAATTGATGCACAGCTTCCTACTTGAGTAATACAGTTTTATGTTGCATTTCTGGATGCAGCAGACTTTGTTAAATGACAATGGTTTTCTGAAGTACTCAATAGTTACAGTAGCATGACAAGCAGTGCCACTTCAAAGGTCAGGCACATTCAACAATGGTTTGACATTACCCTTAATGCAATGTGTCCAATATCCCTAAATCTTTTCACTATTTTCATTAATTCATTTTAAAGCCATATAATCCTAATTAGGGTCGCGGGGAGGCTGGCGCACATCTCAGCCGACTCTGGGTGAGGGTGGGGTACACCCTGAACAGCTCGCCAGGCCAGGGCTTTTCACTATTTTATGACTGTATATTTTGAAAGGCATAAACTCTGCAAAATTGCATTGAGAAATCTTCCTTTTGAACTAACAATTCTTTCATAAAGTTTGACACAACAGGCTAAGTCATGACTCTTGTTTGTTTGCAAAGACTGACTTTAGGTAAATACTACTTATATATCAAATCACAATACCCACTTAATACCAATTTGCCTAATCATGGATTCCATACCCATAGTAGCAACACTCAAATTTAGCATACTGAGGCATACAAACAAGTAGAGAGCTTACATTAATATATCCGTGGGCTGTTTTTTGACTGTGTAAATAACAGTTATGCATCAAAGGTGAGGGGGTGTGGCAGAGTTCCTCTCAGAAAATATTCAAAAAAGGGCCCTCTTTAATTCAATTTTTACATTTTTTAAGCATTTCAGCAGAAGATGAGGACTGTGCGCATGGGTGTTTTTTTTTTTTTTTTTTTTTTTTTTACAGATTTAACAGTTTACTGCTGTTTTGTAGCTAACAGATAATTTTACCTAAACTTAGACACATCATTAATTAAATGGTAAATTTACAATGTGAATATGCTTTCAGATCCAAAGGGGACCAAGGCAAGCCTTTGACCTGCTGTCCAGGGAATCATCTGATGAAACATCTGCACTATTCAACCCTGCGTGGTTGTTTTTTGTTGCCAAAAACCTCAGAGTTTTTCTCTGGCTGGCTCATGCTCTTCACCAGTTACAGAGATTTTACTCAGTTTAAAGTTCCGTGGTGAACTTTACACTGGCTTTTACTATGCCTCTGATTCATATAGCTACAAGGTGATGTGCATGCTGTTTGTGGTGGTTTGAATGGATTTTAAGAGTTTACCAACCATCAGCTTATACAAGCTTTCCGTAACTTCATGGCTCAGGGGATTTTTAGGGACTGTTGGCTGAATTTCTTCAGACTTGCTTAATCTTTTTAAAATAAATTTAGTGCTTTATTAGGTTTGTTGAATTTTGGGATGCCTGTGACTTTGGTTCATCTCAAAGCCTGCTTTATGTTCTGTTCTGGCTTCTCACACAAAGGTAAAATTTCCTTAGACACTTGTTTGATGCTCCTTTTTCCCTATCTTACATTACTGCTCAAAATTTGTCTTGCTGTGCAACCACTTTAAAGTAAACACCAAATTTAAATTTTTATTTTTGGACAGAAATTTAATAAGCACTAGTAGCAGTTTGTTGACACTGGTAATTTTTCCAATCGCTGTTTAAATTAAGAGTTTTTTCTATTAAAAGCTGTAGGCCATTTTGTGTAGTTTGTTTCTGTGTTGTTTGTTTGTGTATTTTCTTTGTTCTGGGATGGCATTTTGTTGAATTTCCTGGATTTCAGCCTCAGTGACCAAACCTTGAATGTTTGCCTTTTTCAAATCAAGCATTATTCACTCAGAATAGTGATTTATAATCCCAAGATAGCTGGTGAATTAGATCACACTATTTCCATGTAGTATATACTAAAGGTTTTTAGCCAATTAGCCTCCAAGAATCACCTATAAAAAGAGCAGAAGAATCTGTATAGGCATATCTGAACACGCGATTTGCCCATTTCATTTCCTGGGTGTGGAAATTCCCTCTGGTTTTGGGAAAATTACGTCTGGAACTGTTTACTGAGGACTGCACCCCGCTCTGAGTTTTCAGCATGTAGCTTGTTTTGGTAGGTTTTTCCTCTAATTTATTCCATTCAAACAGTATTATGCAACATGCTGTATATAAGCATTTCATTTCAGCAAGTTAGGGATATGGGAAGAGTATGAGTTTGTGTCTTAGCCTTGGATGGCATGACACTGCAGGACCGGGATCATGAGCCTGTTTATTGCTGCCACTATGTTCACTGAGAAGACACAGCTGCTTTGTGGGATTTTATGATGCCAGTGTTCCTGTCCATTGCTTCGCTAAGAGGCCACTTTGCTGGCGACCTCACCTATTGCTTGGATCATCATAGGCTGTTTTTCACAGATTATTTTGTTTTTGTTTCATGATGTTGGTATTTACCATAATTAGTTTTGGGATGCCTTTAATGTATTAATTTAGCATATTTACATTAAAAACACACCCATTACTCACACACTCCACCCAAAAAACCCCTCAAACCCATCCAGTATTAACTTTATCAAAACCCATAGGTCTGTATAAATCAAATTAAGTATATCAAAGGATCTATAAGAATTTACTAACTTTATTTAGCACATGAGACCAATTTCTACAATTTTTGTACTTACTGGGTTTTAGCTTAACACTTATGTGTTTTTCCAGTGGTTGGGTGATAGGGTTAAGGTTACGGTTTCAGGGTTAACTTTAGGCTTTGTGTTTAAGGGTTAAGTTTAGTTTTAGGTTTGGAGCTAGTGCTAAGATCAAGCTTATTCACTGCTATTGATTAGCGCTACAGTAGAATTAATAATTTTTTTTTTTTTTAAAGTAGCACAAACCCAACCGCTAAGTAACATGTGTTGAAATGTGGCACAACTTGAAAGAACATGTCACGCTGTGTAACTGTGTTACATGTAACTGTGGGTTGATGAGTGTTGGTGCCGTGTTTATTACTTTTTTTTTTTTTTTTTTTTTTTTTTGGTTTTTCAATCTCAGCTTTTGCCATGTTTATTGCTGACCTGTTCTTTCTCGGGCTGTGGTATATCACTGCTCTGTGCTGTGTACTCCAGGTTCTGGTGTTTGGATGATTTGTTCTACATTATAATATATACTGCCTAACAGTTCAGGGTTAGGCTAAGTTTAAAGCTAATAAGCATTATGTCTTATGGCTAGGGTAAGGTTTGGTGCTAGGACTCATATCAGGCTATTGATTAACACTAAGGTAGCAGGTTGTTTTGTTTATTTGTTTGTTTTATTTATTTGTTTTTTAACAAAAAGCGTAGCAAAATCATAACACCACTGGTTCCCCTCTGGCCCTGCTGACTGTCTTCACACTGCCACTGCTGTAACCCAGCACGCTGACTGCTCTGAATGGACAAACAAAGCTTTTGTGTTCGATGTTCCCACACTCAAAACATTTCAGGCATGCCGTGGCAAAAAACACAGTATTATTATAGTCCCCATGTTTGCACTTCAGTTTCACATTCAGAAATTGCTTTATTAAAACCTTCACTGCCAAGTGGAATCGATTTAATTGCACTGACAAACCTCTGGTTAGCTCCTTCCTTATCATTGTCTTGAATAAAAAAAGGCAGATTAGTTATTTGCACTTGCATTGCAGGGGCAGATAGAGGGGAAACTTGTACCTGGGGTCCTTTCATCTATATTCTGGTCTAAAAGGCTAAAGATGAAGAGGAATTTCATATTTGAGCATGACACCAACCCAAAGAATACCTTCACAGTAATGGCTTTATCAGAAGCAGATTAAAGTATTGAAATGGTCTATAACCCAGACATGAATCCAGTTAAAAATTGGTGTAACCTGAAGAGGGCTGTATACAGACTGACTATAGACAGTCTGATAGATCTGGAGCATTTTTACAAGGAAGAGTGGGGAAAAATGGTAAGTCAAAATGTGCCATGCGGATAAAAACAAAACAAAACTGAATGCTGTCATAAAATCAAAATGTTCTTCAAAAAAGTATTACTTTAAGGGTTAGTCTATTTTTAGTGGAATTAAACAGGTTATGGGTCACGTTATATGTAGAAAAAAAATGTAAATTATTTATTTTGCTTAAATTCTTTTACACCAAAATAATTCATTAAATAAATAAATTAAATAAATAAATAAAAAGGCATTTTAAGAGGGCTGTGTAGAATTTTTTATAAAAGTTTTAAGATGAACAGATTCTGCATGGGTGGTAAGGTTTGGATTTTGGGGAAAAAAGGAGGAAGAAGAAAAGGGGGTGGGTCCAAATAACTTGCCCCTCACATTTAAACCCAAACCAAAGTCCTGCAACTTCATTCTGTGTAGAACTCATGAGTACACTATAGTACAGCTTTCTGAGAAATCTTTTTCATTATTAGGTACATTGTGGCATTTTTGATAGAGATAACTATCCGATCGCCTTAGGACCCTCCAAGTCAAAGGAAGTTGTGGAGAGAGAAAGAGAGAAAGAGAGAGGAAAAAAGAGAGAGAGAGAGAGAGAGAGAGAGAGAGAGAGAGAGAGAGAGAGATCTACCTGTCCCATCTTGCTGACTGCGTTTCTTCTCGTCCCTGCGCTTCATCAAGGTGAGTGAGGATTACCGGTTCAGCTTTGTACATGTGTGAGGAAGACACAGAATCCTTATTCTGCACACCTGAAAAGGAATATTTTTATTAATTTTTTTTATTATTTGTCATACACATTATACTGTAATAAACAAATAAATGGAGGGGAAATTTGGAAATCAGCTGGTTTTGTGAATCTTTTAATTTTTCCACTTGTTTGTAATTAATGTTATTATTTGAGCACCAACAAAATTCCACCTGAATTGTAAACATTTTTGAATTTTGCATGGATCATAATAACCTAAAATAAACAAAAAACAAACAAACAAACAAAAAAAAAAACCCTGCGAATTCCTCTCTACCCTCCGCAGCACACTGCACCTCGACTACATTCTTTTACCTGAAATGGGTGATTTTCTGGGCACATGCTTTAAGTATTAAAAATAATTATTTTAATTTAAAATTTCTCTCTGTCTGTCTCTCTCGTGCTGTCTCTCTCCGTCTCTCTCTCTCTCTCTCTCTCTCTCTCTCTCTCTCTCTCTCTCTCAAAAAGAAAAATAATACATACAGACTGTCTCTTCTTAACATTTGCTTCAGCCAATATTGTCTCACAGTTGTGAATTTATAAAAGATCTTTTATTTTTTGGATTATTTGTTGCTAGAATAGCTCATGCTGCACTGTATAGTATCTGGAGATTTATTGATGAAACATTTGCAAACATGTCCAAAGCCATTCAGTTATATAGCAGTAGGTTAGTAATTCAACTTGGACTCGTCGAAGCTTGAACATATTTTGCAGGTAATGAAGCCTTTCAACTGGAAATGGTTTTAAATATTCTTAAAAACCCTCTCACCTTGATTTACTACTAAAGTAAAAATAAATAAATAAATAAATAATAATAATTAAAAAATAATAATAATTCAATAACAATAATTCTTATGTCACTGAGCATCAGATGATGATAATGATGTAATATCTGCTTCAGGTCCTCTGTGTGCTTAATTTATAATCTGGTTCTGTGGCACACATTTGTTTTAATGTTCCTCCAGTGTACTACTAGTAATATTTGATTGAAATTATCAGGCTCTCAGCTGTAGTAGGTGGGCACTGGCTTGCTGGAGACAAAACCACAGTGTAAATTGCTATCAGGAGCAAATATCCCACATCTGCTTCCAGTTACCCTCTAACAAGAAGTTGCTGTTCCTTAACCCAGGGCTCCCATGAATCTGTCAGTCAACCCTAAGTAATAGAAACACTGCTCTTTAATTCTTTGGTGAGAGACCCTCTTCTGTGATGAGATACCCTTTTCTCCTGCCAGTGCCTCAAGTTGAACTGAGCAGAAAGTGTGTAATGTGAGTGTTTCTTCTGTGGAGATCCCTCAGGACTTGAAGCACATATGGTCATAAATGGATAAAGAGTGCTTTCACTTAGTTCTCAGTCATTTGATTTACATTTCATTCATTTAAATCTCCTTCACTTTAACAGTATATATTATATATTTAAAGAATTATATTAAATATATACACTTCTGTTTTAACAATGAAAAGCCCATTTAACTTGGTCTCATTACTGGAAATGCATGAGTTTAAGCATGCTCGTATAAAAAGTTCTGTAACTTCTATGAAATTTAATGGAATTAAATTTGTTCCTGGAAGTTTGTGTGAGGTTGTGTTGAAAAAGTTAAATGCAGGTTTTCAGTACAGGTATTAGTATTAAAATTTTAAAATACTGGGTAAAGGTTACAGAAACACAGTAGTCTTAATAGTCTCCAAAAATCAATCAAATAAAACAAACAAACAAACAAACAAACAAACAAACAAACAAACAAACAAACACTTTCACAACCTGATCTTAAATGAAATATATTGGAATGGTTGAAAGTAAGTATAATTATGTCGTATTTCATAGTAAATAATAAAAAAAAACGTTTAAACTGTAACTTTGTCCGTTATACCCTTTCACCCTATCCTTATACATTTATAATGTTTTAATCTATGTGACGATAATAATGATGATGATGATTATTATGATGATAATGATGAAACCATCTCATAGAGTATTTTCTCTATAAAGAGTGCATTGACAAATTTTGGGAATTCAAACCTATTGGATATAAGTATGAATGTTCAGTGAATGATAGGAGCCCAGCTGTGGAATTCTGTCACTCACCAACTTCTCTCTGAGGGTCATTTTGTTCCTGCATGTCTGTTGGTTGTAATTCTCTTCCTGTATCTTCTAGTGCTCTTTCCTGTGCTTTATACTCCACTGGACACAGTAATGCACTTCATTACGCCCATTTTTCTGATATATTTCCAGTGAGGAAGTGGTATGGTAATCAGACCTCTGCTATAGGTGTCTTCATTGCCTGCTATTGTGGCATTGGTGTTGAACTTCAGCTGGTGTGTGTGTGTCAACCCCTGTGTACATTTGCTTTGAGAGATAAGCACCTGCACCCAGGTGTGTAGTTCCCATGCCCCTACTTTACTTTACAAATAGAAGGTGAAACAAGTAAACAAGCTGAAACTTCAACATCATTTGAATAAATAATTAATTTGGCTTTGACTATTTTGTTTTTATATATTGGGCTGTGAATTTTGTTTATAAGCGAGACCCGATTTTCCAAGTAGAAAGAAAGGAAAACTGACATATCACACTGATTGCAAATAATGTATTCACACTTTTCTTAGGGAGGTTGTCTAATTCTAATATAACAATAAATCACATTTTTTGTGCAAGTGAGAGGAATAGGCTTGTCTGGGCCATTCCTTTTTAACAAACAACCATTCAAACTCACATCTAGGGGCAATTTGGAACAGCCAGTTAGCCTAATGTACTCTGAGAAAACCCACACAAGCATAAGGAGAACATGCAAACTCCACACAGTAATGCCCTTGCCAAGCCCAGGACTCGAACCCAGGACCTTCTTGCTGCTAACCACCACACCACTGTGCCGCCCTTATTTGGAACATTGTTTTGGTTTCAGTACAACCTATAAAGGTTCCCCATGCTAATAACAAACTGAAAAAAATTCTAGATTTGATGGACTTAATACTTTCCTAAAATTTAGTGGTATCATTTTAAAGAACAGCACAAAAAGGCATGAGGGTGGTACAGCGGTGCAGAGGGAAGCACTGCCATGCCACAGCAAGAAACTTCTGGGTAGCTGACAAGGGAAAGTGTGTTATGTTTGCATATTCTTCTTGTGCTTAGGTGTGTTTCCTCTGGGTGCTCTGGTTTTCTCCCACAGTCCAAAGACATAAATTAATAATTTATAATTTAATTTAAATAAATTAACTGGCCCTAAATTGCCCCTAGGTGTGTATGTGAGGGTGAATGTTCAGGGTGTCCTCTGCCTCTTGCCCAAAGTCAGTTGGGATTGGCTCTAGCTTCCCTCACAACCCTGATGAATAAACAGTATAGATAATGGATGGATGGATAGCCATGCAGAACTTAACCTCTTGTTCTTTAGTTTGGGTGTAAAACAAAATGTTCCCGAATCTATCATTACGTTCAGGATGTATTTTTTCATTTAAAGTAAAAACAACTGCTTTGGTAAAATGTCAATCACTTTATTTATTTTTTCAGTATTGATTTATTTTATTTTAATTTAAAAATTAATGAAACATTATACAGTAGTAAAATCATATTTTAGTCCTTGTGCCTTCAAATTGTAAATCTGCAAATCTAAATTATGGATCTGTGATCTCTTTCTAAACAGTACTGTGAGGAAATTGAAACTAATTATAGACAGTGCAATACATTTATGCAGCAAATGTGAATGAAATAAACAGTGTAAGTATTGTGATACTGTATCAGAGATTCCATCAAGGCTTTTCAGAGAAACAGTGAACCAGGAATACTGAATTATATCGAGACTGATGTGTGTTAGAGAACATACAGCTGCAAATTATAGTGAAGAAATTTAGTTTCAAAATAAGTGAGACTTCAGCTCAAAAAACCTCAAAGTCCACCAGAATGCGCTCTAAATGAGTTTTAAATTTACATTTTGGAAAAATAATACATTTAATAATTTTTTTTAAATTCTGTAGAATTGGTTGCAATGTGTGGAGGAAAATTGTAATATTTATTTGTTCCCTATGTTTCATGCCCTGCTGTCACCGAAGTATCAACTCAAAGTGTATATAGTAGGGCTTGCAATAAATATCTTACATTAAAATTTATATCCAGAGTAGAAACTCCTGTTTTTCTTACTTTGTGGACTGAGAATCACACATCAATTTACGGTACCGTGTGTAACCAGTGGTGTCCACACCAGTTACATACAGAACCGACACATTTTTCCTGTGAGGGGTGAGGTTCCATGTTACGATGTCCATTGTACAATTAAGTCCCTCCTGAAGTGTATTTATTTCAGGGATCAGCCCCATGTTCCCACTGCCTATGTTACCGAGTCCCTATGCTCCCCAGTACCTATGTTCCCCATTCCTTAATAAATTAATGGATCTTCAAAGTAACAATTTATAGAATATTTGTGATTTCACATTTTCATTGTTAATAGGGTTAGGGAACATAGGCACTGGGGAACATAGGTACTAGGGAACACAGTCATGGACCCTTTATTTCACATGTAGTCAAGCGCTAATTAATTTATTCACCAAAACAAATGGGATGAATTTGGTGTCCATACGTAAAGGAATCTGAATATGAATATGACATATATATAAATGAAACAGCAAAATTTGTCAAGATCCACAAGCATTTTTACTTTTGATCATCTGTCTATCTACAGAAATAATGATTGCATATACTAAAATATAAAGACCTATAAAGATCTCGGAAGCTAAGGAGGGTCGGGCCTGGTTAGTACTTGGATGGGAGATTAACCGCCTGGGAATACCAGGTGCTGTAAGCATAGGGCGGTGGCATATTGGTTAGGGTGCTGGGCTCATGATCAGGAGGTTGTGGGTTCAAATATCTGTTGTTTTACACCCGAGCCTAGTGGCTCATCAGGCTGGTGCTTCTCCCCGGTTTCTGTAGCATGAAGCGACTAGGAGTTCAACTCCACCTGGTACTCCATTACAGGTTACCTTCCCAATTGTTACTGGTACCCATTTATACTGCTGGGTGGACAAAGGCATACTTGTCATTAAGACCTTGCCCAGGGGTCTTAGCATGGTGGGGGTCTAATAGGGATTCGAACCCACGACCTCCATGAGCCCAGCACCCTAACCACTACGCCACCGGCCCCATTGCTTTCAATAGCATTGTTATAAAATTATAGAGAAGTAACGTTTTACTTATTTTTATTAGGAGCCCTTTTAGACAAAAGTGATGGTGTATAATCTTCACTGCACACCACTGTATGTCCTTGTAAAATTCTCATATGAGAGCCATTGGGTATTACTCTTTTGGCAAACTTCTTCTTGTTTGAAGACATTGATCAAGTTCAATAGTTACCGGGTGGTCAGGGACAGTAGCAGTGTGGAGAAATGAGAAGACACAAAACATTAATTTTTGGGTCTTAACAGGTTAAGAATCAAATATGTTTTTTAATGAAGAGAATGACTGTGAGCATGCTTTAGTAACTTAGGCATGTTATCTTGACATGAAGCATGCAACTACCCACCCACACCCACACACACACAGAAGGGCTCTTTGTATCAGTCAGACATAATGGAAAAAAGTCTGGTGATGCTGAAATAAGCACTGTGGTGCCGTGGAGTCCCAAAGGAAGCTTAAAAGCAAACAGTTACCCAACCTTTTACCTCAGAACACTCTGTATAGGATCAAGAGCACAACATAAGGTATCAAGGATGGCAAATGATGATGTAGCTTGACAAGTTCACCATTAGCCATTTAAAGTTTAGTAGGAATATTCTACTGCATGATGTGATAATAAATGAAAAATGTTTGAAGAATTCCATGCCAGCCCCCGTATACACTACTGTTTTTAAATTACCTCCACAACCAGTGGTATCACCCCCACACCCTCTAAAAGGGAGCATGGTGTGGTTTCACATGCAGAATGCCTTTTACAAGTAACTGTGCAGATGTTATGCTCCCTGTAATTACCTTGCACTGAGACTGAACTAACAACTTTGAGTTAAATAATTTTCATGTGTTACCAACATCTGGTTGGAACTTTTACATGCTGCTGCAGGCAGGTCAGGTTGGAATGATCAGCTGTACCTTAAATTTATACCTTTAACTGTGATCTAGCACTCTCACTTTTTTCTCTTCACCTATTACAGACATCAGACCAGACTGATTACACAGCAGGCCTGAGCATCTAGAGTCCAGAATGAAGCTTTTGTATGTGTGTGTTGGTGCTCTGCTGGCTTTAGCAAACATCACTGAAGCAAGGTCTAAAGCAGGTAATTTTACAATCAAATACATTAAAACATGAAGATCTAATTTATTCTAAATATATAGATTTGAACTGTATGAAATATAGACTGTGACACTGGACCGCAGCTGTTGGACGATATATACATATTGTGGTTCTTTTTTGCTGATAAATGCAGACTAGTTTAAGAAATATTGGTTAGTAGGGCAGCATGGTGTTGTAGAGGTTCGCACATCCACCTGAAAGCGAGAAGATCCTGTGTTTGATCCCTGAGCTCAGCAAGGGTGTTAATGGTTAAACTTTGCATGTTCTTCTTGTGCTTGCATGGGTTGTCTCCTGCTACTCCGTTTTCCTTCAGGCTATTAGGCTAATTAGCTGTACCAAATTGCCCCTAGGTGTGAATGTTTGTGTGTTTTGGTCCTGCAATGGTCTGGCGAGCTGTTCAGGGTGTACCCACTTTCACCCTTCTTGGGTGAGATAGTATCCAGCCTCCCCACAACCCTAATAGGATTGGCAAATGAGTGAGTGAGCGAGTGAGTGAGTGGTTAGCAGTACATACTTTTTTCCAAACTGAAACAACCCAATATTGTGTCTATTTTTTTTTTTAGTGGACATGACTTCTGAGCTAAATTTTATGTTTCTCCCCCCCCTGGCAGTTTATTCTCCCCCCCCACCCCCTGTCACCATAGTTTTCTACTTCATATTTATTTCTGCCTCATCTTTGCCTTATTGTTTGTTTATGTACCTTTCTAATCACACTTTTCTGGTTCACAGCTGGAAATGGAAAGTGTAAGTCTGGCCCAGTTGACCTTGTCTTTATAATTGATGGCTCACGCAGTGTTCGGCCACATGAGTTTGAGACGATGCGGAAGTTTATGATAGACATTATCAGTGAGATGGAAATCAGCCCCAGTGCTGCCCGTGTGGGTGTTGTTCAGTACTCCAGTCAAGTACAAAATGTCTTTTCCCTGAAACAGTTCATTACTCCTGAGGATATGATCAAAGCCATCAAAGAGATAATTCCACTGGCACAGGGTACCATGACAGGCCTGGCCATCCGTTATGCCATGAATGTGGCATTCTCTGCTGAGGAGGGCGCACGACCCGATGTGCCTCATGTAGCAGTCATTGTCACTGATGGGCGACCTCAGGACCGTGTTGCTGAAGTAGCTGCGGCTGCTCGAGAGTCTGGGATGGAGATCTATGCTGTGGGTGTAGCCAGAGCTGACATGACATCCCTGAGAGCCATGGCATCACCACCTTTTGAAGACCATGTCTTCCTAGTGGAGAGCTTCGATCTCATTCACCAATTTGGGCTCCAGTTCCAAGACAAGTAGGGTGTGTGTGTGTGTGTGTGTGTGTGTGTGTTAGTTAATGCTGCCATAAAGAATAGTACAGACATGTGGAGACATGAGCA